>JAAAKG020167945.1:0-27984 GCA_010014905.2 Druon quercuslanigerum | reverse complement strand
CATAGTGTTCTATGGTTAATTTCAACATATTTTTAAATTATGGAACTTTTTTTACACTTTGCAGTTTTTGAGAAAAATAACGATGATGAAAACAGTTTTTGGGAAATTTTTGCATTTTGTCCGCCATTTTGGAAGAAAAAGCACTTATATAAAAATTTTCTCTTAAAGTTTAAGAATTTTGTGCACTGATCGTTAAAGAAATTTTAAGATATTAACGCGTTTTATGTCTGAAAAAAAGTTATGAAAATAAAAAATCAAACATTTTTCACTATTTTTAGATTTAAAACCCGCCATATTTAATTTTGGTTTCATAATATTCAAATTTTGACCATGGATTCGAATTTAGCTCACGCAAAAGCATGAGGAACAGTACTTTTGATCTATTTATAGTTTTGTTATACCCATAAATTTTGCGGTGAAACTCATATTTTAAAATTGATAGCTTTTGTCGTTAATGGGTTAAAGTAGGCAAACCTTAAATCAATTAGTTGACTTTTTAAATAAAAATATAAATTTTAAACCGAATGTTTAAATCATTAACCAAAAATTCAATAATTTAATAAATATTGAACAGAAGAGTTGAAATTTCGACTGATAAGAAAAATTTGGTATATTATATAGTTGAATTTTCGTCCCATAAAGTTCAATCTTCAACAACAAAGAAATCATTTTTGATACAGAAATATGACTTTTCTACCATAAATTATGAATTTTTCAGAATAAAATAAATTCTTAAAAAAATAGTGTATCCTGCACTAAGTAGATGAAGCTAGAATCAAGAAAGATGAATTTTTAATTACAAGTTTTTCATTTATTAATTAGTTATTATTAATATAAATGAATTAATTAATAATTAAGTTTTCACCAAATTTTTGAATTTTGAAGCCAAGCTCACGAATTTTATAGACAAAAGATTAATTTTCAAAGAAAATTATTAATCAATTGAAGCAATTTTTCAAAAAGTTGTTAAAATTTAAACCAAGTAGTTAATTTTTGAAACAAAAATTCGAATTTTTAACAAATTGAATAAATCTTTTAATATGGAATATTCGGAATAGAAAATTTGACTTTTGATTTCGAAAATAATGAACATTTAACCAATCAGCAAAATTGAACCATTTTTATTCATATATGTTCAATATTAATTATTTTTGAATGTAAATATTAGAAATTCAACTACTCCCAAAATATATTTCCAAATTTGTTGTTAAATATAAATCTTGATAATTGATTAAATTGTAATTCTATATTTTTAGAATTCAAGAATTTTTAATCTTTAATCTTCAAAATTGCAGAAGTTTAAATTGCAAATTTTTATTAAATTGAATTGTTATGAATCTGGACAATTTATGAATAAATATTGTTGATATCTTAAGTTTAAAAATTTTAAACTCAGTACATTTTTATAGTGTGCATTAAACATTTGTTGTAATTTGAAATATTTACAATAATTGAAAACTTGACTTTTACTTTCAAAAGTCATCAAAATTTAACCATTTTAATTTATATATCTGAAAAATTAATGATGTTTAGTTGTAAATATCTCAAACAGAACTATTTCAAGCATACCTCTCCAGATATTATATTAAGGTAACAATTGAAAGTGTTGTAATTTTTATGATTTACATCAGAAGTTTCTTCAATTCCAAATATTTTGAATTGAAAACTTGACTTTAATCTTTAAAATGATCAAAAGTTAAGAATTTTTATTATAACTTTTTTGAAATTTAAGTGTTTTTAATATTGAAAATTTATAATCAATAATGATTCAAGTTTTAAGTTTCGCAATTAAAAAAGCTTTAATTTTTTGTTAATTTGATGAAAAACTTCTTCAATTTGAAAGATTTAGAACTGAAAACTTAAAAAAAAATTAAAAACTACTTTATTTTAAATCAAACCCATTACCAATCAAAGGATTATCAATTTCGAATCTTTAATATCAACCTTTTTAAAAACGATGTTCTAAATTTTATGATTTTAAATTGTAAAATTTTGTAAACTAAATAATTTTTCGTATTGTCAATTGCTTCCTTTTGTTTTTGTAAATTTTAAGAAACTTAACTAATTTATTCAGGAAAGTATAAAAATGCTTTAAAATTATCTATATTTTTCATCGATATCTTTGGAAAACCATTAAAAAAAATTTAAATAATTTAGAAGCCTTTAAATACATTTTAAATTATACTTATACAATTCTCTTAAAACCCGTCTAAATCCCTTGAAATATTAAAAATTTTTCGAAATCTTGGGAGATTTAATAAAATCCTTGAATTTTATAAAATTTCTTGAAATACCTTTCAATGCCTTAAAAATGTTGAAAATGCTAGGAATTCTCTGAAATTTTATTTTATTTTTTTCTAAGTTAACTAGAAATCTGGCTAAATTCTCAGAAATCCCTTGAAGTATTTTAAAATCCTAAAAATCTTCAAAAATTTCTTAGGCTAGGTTGACATCCTTTCAAATCCCTTAAAACCTCTTAAAATCTTTCAGGAGAGTTTCTTCAAAATTTGTTGAAATCTTGCATTAAATAAATATATAAATAAAGAAATCATTTGTTTGTACTTTCTTTTTTTTGCAATCAACGTTTTCAATATTTTAAAATATTTTATTTCTAGGTTTTCCTGATTTTTCACGATCAAAAATCAAAAATTAGCGACTTTTATCGAGCGGACTTGTTCAAAATTAAAATATATATCAGATTTTACAGATTGTACTCAATAATTAAAATACAAATGTTTAAAATCGAAAAAATTATTTGTATAATTTATTATCATAACATTAGAGAATAAACACACAATTTTATTGATTTGTTTAAAATTGAACAATTATCTTAAAAACAAACGCGGAATCTTTCATGTATTGGAACAGAAATTAAAAGCTCTGTGCGATAACTTGAAGTGCAATATTGCATGTTGGGTTTCCGCATCCCAAGCGCTGATAGCTTTTCATTAAAAATATTTTCACACTGAATACAATGAATAAATACAAGCTGATAAAAGTACATCAAAATAAGTGTTGAATTCTGTGCGAAATTATCAACAAATTTGTCAAGGGATGAAAATAGCCCTAGCGGACCTTTTCCGCTAGGGTGATGGAACGTAACGAGGAAAAAAAAACTTTTGGGAAATATTTTGAAAATCGCCTGAATAGCATTTGTTTATTTATAATTTCTAAAATAACTCGTTGGAAAATTTAAAACTTTACTTAACTGATCTCTAATATAAGCACATTAATAAAATAATTTAAAAAAAATTCGTTATTCAAATCAAAAGTAGAGAACAGACAAATTTTCTAGAAAACAGATTCATTTTCAACTAAAATGATGAATCAGTTGATTATTCAAACAAAAAATACGAATTTTCAAAAAATTAGTTAAAACCTTCAATATCCAATATTCATAATTGTAATCTTGACTTTTGATTCCAAAAATCATCAAGGTTTAAAAGTTTTGATTTATTTATCTTCAAAATTCTAAGTTTATAGTTTTAAATCTTAAAAATTGAAGTATTCTAATACAAATAATTCTAAATTACATATTTTTTAAATGTTAATTTTATAAATTCTGTAATTCGTGGTGCTATATTTTTACAATTCAAGAATTTTTAATTGAAACTCTTTAAAATTTCAAAACTTTGAATTATAAATTATTTAAAATCAAAGGAATTTCAATTTTTACAATTTAAATGTAAAAATTATGCAAATTTCAAGTTTTACAATTTAAAATTCAGTAAATTAAAAAAACGAAAGAAGTGTTGAATTCTGTGCGAAATTATGAATAAATTTTTAAAAAGAAGAAAATATTCACTAGCGGGCCTTGTCCGCTAGGGCGATGCAGCGTAACCAGAGAACTTTCAAGACAAAATGACGAATTTTCTATACAAAATAGTTTTATTATCAAATACAAAATATGAAATTTTGATAAAAAGTTAATTTTATACACAAAAATGAATTTACAACAAAATACAAGAACTCTCAACCAAAAAGTTGAACTTCCAACTAAACTGGATTAATTTAAAAAAAAAACTAACTCTTAACAAAATAGTTCAATTTTAACAAAAAGTTGAATTCTCACTTAAAAGAAACGATTTTCGACAAAATGGTACAGGTGAGTTTTCAATTACCAAATTAATTTTTCAATAAAGAAAAAGAAGTTTTTAACAGAACTGTACAATTTCAAATCAAAGAGATGATTTTTTAACTAAAAGTTTTAATCCTCAAGCAAATAATACATTTTTAAAAAAACAGAATAATTTTCTAAAACTACAAAAAAACGATTTTTTGGCTAAATTCAAGAATTCTCAATCAAGAAGTTGAATTTTCAAGCAAGAAAGATGAATTTTTTAACAAAAAGTTTAATTAATTACCAATAAAGAAGTTTTTTAAATAAAATTAAAGAATTCCTAACCAAAAAGTTGATTTTTAAAAACGCGTGTGTTAAATTGCTAACCAAAAACATGCATTTTTAAACAAAAGATATTAATTTTCTACTAAATAGAAAGGAAATATTAACCAAATTCATGATTTTTCAACCAAAGATTTGAACTTTCAACTTAAAAAAGATGCATTTTAAAACAAAAAATATTAAATTATTGTTAAAAAGGATGAATTTTCAATAAAATTAAAAAGTTCTCAACGAAAAAGCTAAGTTTGAAACTAAAACCATACATTTTTAAACAAAAAGAATAATATACTGAAAAAAAACTAAAAAAAGATTAATTTTTATCAAAAAGACGAAATTTCAGTAAAATACAAGAGTTCTTAACCAAAACGTTGATTTTTTAAGAAAGAAAACAATTATTCAATTTTTAAGAATTGTTAAACAAAAATATTAGTTCACTAACGAAAAAAAAGATATTTAAAAAAAATTCAAGAATGCTCTACCGAAATTTTAAATTTCCTACAAAAAAGAAGACTTTTTAAACCAAAAGATTAATGTATTACCAAAAAAAAATAATTTTCAAAAAGATTCAAGTATTCTCTTTAACAAAAAGTTTAATTAATTACCAAAAAATCAGTTTTCTCTATAAAATTCAAGAATTTCTAAACAAAAGTTGATTTTTTAAGAAAGTGAATTTATTGTTTATTTTTAACCAAACAGTTAAATTTTAAAACGCGTCTGTCAAATTTCTAATCAAAAACATGTATTTTTAAACAAAAAATATTAATTTTCTTCCTAAAAGAAGCGAATTTTTAACAAAATTCATGATTTTTCAACCAAAAAGTTGAATTTTCAAATAAAAAATTTGCATTCTTAAACAAAAAGATTAATTTACGACTAAAAAAATGAATTTTTAAAGATCTAAGAATTCTCAACCAAACAGTTAAATTTTTAACTAAAAAAAAATTAATTTTTATCAAAAAGACGAAACTTCACTAAAATGCAAGCATTCTTAACCAAAACGTTGATTTTTTAAGAAAATAAACAATTATTTAATTTTTAAAAATTTATATTACCTTTAAGGTCTATTTGTTTAATTTTTAACCAAAGTGGCGCATTGTTAAACAAAAATATTAGATTACTACCGAAAAAAAAGATATTTTAAACAAAATTCAAGAATGGTCTACCAAAAGTTTTAATTTTCTACAAAAAAGAAGACTTTTTAAAGCAAAAGATTTTTGGATTGCCAAAAAAGAAGAATGTTCAATATCATTTAAGAATTTTTAACCAAAACGTTAAATTTTAAACTAAAAAAATAAATTTTTAAAGAGAAAGATTAATTTTCTACGAAAAAATGAATTTACAACAAAATACAAGATCTCTCAACCAAACAGTTGAGCTTCCAACTAAGCTAGATTCACTTGCAATAAAAAAAAAACGAACTCTTGACAAAATAGTTCAATTTTAACATAAAGTTAAATTATTACTTAAAAGAAACATTTTCGACAAAAAATAGAATAGAAGAAAGTAATTTTTTAATAACAAAATGAGTTTTCAACAGAACAGTACAATTTCTAACCAAGAGATGATTTTTAAACTAAAAGTTTGAATCCTCAACCAAAAAATTTATTTTTGAGGAAGTATTTGAAGTTTTTAACCTAGTTATTAATTTTTTAACCATAAAAGATTAACTTTTTAACAAATAGATTAATTTTCTGCCAAAACAAAAAAAACGAAGTTTTGACCAAATTTAATAAATCTGAATTAAGAAGTTGAATTTTCAAGAAAAAAAGATGAATTTTTGAAAAAAAGTTAATTTATTGACCAAGAATCACGTTTTTTATATAAAATTCAAGAGTTCCTATCCAAAAAGCTGATTTTTAAGAAAGAAAATTTATTTTTTATTTTTAAGAAAATAGTTGAACTTTAAAACGCATTTGTTGTAAATTGCTAAAAAAAACATGCATTTTTAAAGAAAAGGTATTCATTTTCTACCAAAGAGAAACAAATCTTTAACAAAATTCATGATTTTTCCACCAAAAAGTTGAATTTTCAACTAAAAAAGATGCATTTTTAAACAAAAATATTAATTTACTGCCAAAAGGATGAATTTTCGATGAAATTCAAAAATTCTCAACGAAAAAGTTAAGTTTTAAACTAGAACCATAATTTTTTAAACAAAAAGAATAACTTACTGCAAAAAAAACAAACAAATTTTAAAAAGACCCAAGAATTCTTAACCAAAAAGTTGAATTTGCGACTAAAAAAAGATTAATTTTTATCAAAAAGACGAAATTTCACTAAAATACAAGAATTCATAACCAAAACATTGATTTTTTATGAAAGAAAACAATTTCTTTTCATTTTTAAAACTTAAGATTAACCTTCAGATCTAATTGTTTAATTTTTTATCAAAAAATAATTATTTTTGAACAAAAGATTAATTTTCTACAACAAAAAGAAAAGAATTTTTGACCAAATTCAAGAATTCTCAATCAAGAAGTTGAATTTGCAAGAAAAAAAGATGAATTTTCTAAAAAAAAAGTTTAATTAATTACCAAGAAAGACGTTTTTTCTATAAAGTTCAAGAATTCCTAACCGAAAAGTTGATTTTTTAAGAAAGAAAATTTATTTTTTATTTTTAAGAAAATAGTTTAAAAAACGTTGAATTTTCAACTAAAAAAGGTGCGTTTTCAAACAAAAATATTAATTTACTGCCAAAAAGGATGAATTTTCAATAAAATTAAAAAATTCTGAACGAAAAAGTTAAGTTTGAAACTAAAACCATACATTTTTGAACAAAGAGATTAATTTACTAGCAACCAAACAAATTTAAAAATTAATTAATTTTTCATTACTAACTTTTATCAAAAATATGAAATTTCATTAAAATACAAGAATTCTCCACAAAAAGGTTGATTTTTAAAGAAAGAAAACAATTTCTTTCAATTTTTAAGTATTTAGATTAACTTTAAGGTATAATTGTTTAATTGCTAACCAAAGTGACGGATTTTAAAAAAAAAAGATTAGTTTACAACCGAAAAAAAAGAATTTTTAAGTAAAATTTAAAAATGATCTACCAAAATGTTAAATTTTATACTAAAAACATAAATTTTTAGAGAGAAAGATTAATTTTCTACAACAACAAAAAAAAAGAAAATTTTTTGACCAAATTCAAGAATTTTAAATCAAGAAGTTGAGTTTTCAAGGAAACAAGATGAATTTAAAAAAAAAATGTTTAATTAATTACCAATAAAGACGTTTTTTCTATAAAGTTCAAGAATTCCTAACCAAAAAGTTGATTTTTCAAGAAAGAAAATTTATTTTTTATTTTTAAGAAAATAGTTTAACAAAACGTTGAATTTTCAACTAAAAAAAGATGCATTTTTAAACAAAAATACTAATTTACTGCCAAAAAGTATGAATTTTCAATCAAATTAAAAAATTCTGAATGAAAAAGTTAATTTTGAAACTAAAACCATACATTTTTGAACAAAGAGATTAATTTACTAGCAACCAAACGAATTTAAAAATTAATTAATTTTTCACTACTTACTTTTATCAAAAATATGCATTAAAATACAAGAATTCTCCACAAAAAGGGCGATTTTTTAAGAAAGAAAACAATTTCTTTTAATTTTTAAGTATTTAGATTAACTTTAAGGTATAATTGTTTAATTGTTAACCAAAGTAACGGATTTTTTAACAAAAAGATTACTTTACTAGCGAAAAAAAAAAGAATTTTTAAATAAAATTTAAGAATGCTCTACCAAAATGTTAAATTTTATACTAAGAGCATAATTTTTTAGAGAGAAAGATTAGTTTTCTACAACAACAAAAAAAAAAAGAAAAATTTTTGACCAAATTCAAGAATTTTAAATCAAGAAGTTGAATTTTCAAGAAAACAAGATGAATTAAAAAAAAAAAGTTTAATTAATTACCAAGAAAGACGTTTTTTCTATAAAGTTCAAGAATTCCTGACCAAAAAGTTGATTTTTTAAGAAAGAAAATTTATTTTTCATTTTTAAGAAAATAGTTTTACAAAAAGTGGAATTTTCAACTTAAAAAAGATGCATTTTTAAACAAAAATATTAACTTACTGCCAAAAAGGATGAATTTTCAATAAAATTAAAAAATTCTGAATGAAAAAGTTAATTTTGAAACTAAAACCATACATTTTTGAACAAAGAGATTAATTTACTAGCAACCAAACGAATTTAAAAATTAATTAATTTTTCACTACTTACTTTTATCAAAAATATGCATTAAAATACAAGAATTCTCCTCAAAAAGGGCGATTTTTTAAGAAAGAAAACAATTTCTTTTCATTTTTAAAAATTGAGATTAACTTTAAGGTAGAATTGTTTATATGTTAACCAAAGTGACGGATTTTTTAACAAAAAGATCAGTTCACCACCAAAAAAAAAGAATTTTTAAATAAAATTTAAGAATTCTCTACCAAAATATTAAATTTTATACTAAAAACATAAATTTTTAGAGAGAAAGATTAATTTTCTACAGAAAACATAAATCATCTAGAAAATTACTCAAAACGTTACCATATGTTAAAAAAAGAAAGATAATGCTAAAAATGGACTATTCATATGAATAAATCACTACGTCTTTTGTATGCGAGGAAAATTTTCGTAGGTGAAATGCATCTTGTAACAGCTGCCGGTTTTATATGAGTAGAGTAGAAAAACGCCTGGGGCATGGCAACCTAAGCACGAATATGTAGAAGGTATAACAACCTGGAAGGCTGCGACAGCTTATCTGTCTTCGTAATGTTCATTTTCATAGCTATAAAAGAATCTTTTTGATCTCATTTGAATTTGTAACATAGAAGGTTCCTTAATAACACTTTATATGTCGCCAAATATTTTAACGAAAGGAAATTTTATCAATAAAAAGAAATTTATTGCTATCCCAATTTATTCAAATACTTGAAAAAGTTACATGGAACAATTTTTCAGAACTTTTTAAAAATAGAGAATTTCGAACAATCCTTAGGGACAGTTTATAAACATAGTTACAAAAAAGATTTGTTTAAAAAGAAAATTAAATGAAAAAATTTTAAGTTTAAACAATTTATTTTTTAAAAAAATCTTTTTGAACCTGTTGCATTAATCCGAAAAAGAGGGATTTTTACCGAATAATAAAATTTACGAAAAAAAAACTTTCAACCAAGAAAGTAATTCAAAAAAAATATTGTAATTTTTAAACCAAGCAGATGCATTTTATAAAAAACAGATCAATTTTCAGCTAAAATTACGCATCAAAACAGAATATTTCAATCATTAACCAAAAATTAATTTATTTAATTATTATTAAACGGAAGAGCTGAAATTTTACTGATAGGAAAAATTTGGTATATTAGATAGTTGAATGTTCGTGCCAGAAACGTTAATCTTCAACAACTAAGAAATCATTTCTATTACAGAAATATGACTTTTCTGCTATAAATTATGAATTTTCCACAATGAAATGAATTCTTTAAAAAATAATGTTTAAGTAAATAGTTTAAGTTTTCACCAAATTTTTTTAATTTTTAAGCCAAACGCACGAATTTTATATCCAAAAGAGTAATTTTAAACAAAAATTATTAATCAATTGAAGCAATTTTTCAAAAAGTTGTGAAAATTTGAACCAAGTAGTTAACTTTTGAAACAAAAATACGATTTTTTAACAAATTGAATAAATATTTCAATACGGAATATTCAGAATTGAAAATTTGACTTTTGATTTGAAAAATGATGAATATTTAACCACTTCTATTTATATGTCTTTAAAATGGAAGAGTTTTTAATTTTAAATCTTAAAAAATTAACTATTTTAAAAAGAATCGTTCTAAATTACATATTTTTAAAATATAAATCTTATAAATCGACTAATTGGTAGTTCTATATTTTCAGAATTCAAGAATTTTAGACTGTAACTTTTAAAAATTACAAAACATTGAATCATACATTTTTTATAATTAAATACGTTTGAATTTTGACACTTTAAAAATAAAAATTGTGCCACTTTCAAGATTACCAATTAAAAATTCAGTGCATATTTATCATTTACGTCTAAAACTTCTTTAATTTGGAACATTTAGGATTAAAAGTTTGACATTTTATTTCAAAAAGCATCAAAATTGATCCATTTTTATTTATACATCTTCCAAAATTAATTATTTTTGAATGTAAATATTCGAAATTCAACTATTACAAAACTATCATTCCAAATTACATACTTGTTAAATATCAATCTTGATTATTGAATAAATTGTAATTCTATATTTTTAGAATTCAAGAATTTTTAATTTTTAATCTGAATAATTGCAAAAGTTTAAATTGTAAATTTTTATTAAATTAAAATGTTATGAATCTGGATAATTTATGAATGAATAATATTGAAATCTTAAGTTTTATAATTTAAAAAAATTGAAAAATTTGACTTTTGATTTCAAAAGTCATCAAAATTCAACTAATTTTATTTATATATCTAAAAAATTAATGATTATTAGTTGTAAATGTTCCAAACAGAACTTTTTTTAAACATACCACTTCAAATCACATACTTTTTAAATATTAATCTTAGAAATCGAATAGTTTGTAATTCTATATTTTTAGATTTTATGAATTTTAAATTGTAACTCTTCAAAATTGCAGATCTTCAAATTTCAAATCTTTTATAATTGAAGAGTTATTAATTTTGAAAATTTAGAAACAAAAATTAAGCAAATATTAGGCACTGTAAAGTTCTATTTCAGTGCATGCATGTTCTCGGAATAATATTGAAATAATTGTCCTCGATTCAAGAACACTGTTGGAACCGATTTATTTAATCCAATTTAAAATTTTTTTCGATTAAATAAGATTAAATTAATCAGTTTTAAATAGTGTTTTTTTAATCCGGCTCAATCGATTTAAACATGGTCTAATCATTTTTCTTTTTCATTTATGTAAACAATCTCCGAGACCCTTTGAGCCCTCCCTTCACTTTCTATGCTCAAACACTCCTCATTCCCACTTAATTCCCCTCCCTTAATTTCCCCTACTTTCTCACAAAAAATTCCCTTTACTGCCCAACTACTTAAACTCCCCACACTTCCCTTATTTTCCATCCACTACAACCCTACCTCCTAATTTCCCCTAACTGACTTTCCACAATTTCCTCTTTCATACCCAACCCGCACTTTTCCTTCATTTATTTTCCATTCCATCCACCCAATTTCCCATCAATGGCCTTTACCTAATTTCTCCAAACATCCCAACAGCTTCCCTCCTTATTCCCCTTATGTACCTTCTCCTCCTTCTCACTTTCTTCCCCTACTTACCCTCTTCTTCTTTCCTCACTGCCTCTACACTTCCGCTACTTGTCCAACGCTCGTTTATCTTATTTCCCCTACTTCCCCTTCCTCATTTCTCTCATCAATTCTCCCACAACCCCTCTCCTCATTTTAAAACACTGGTAAATTAAAAAAACACAAAATTTATTCTCTCATCATTAATGTCCCGGTTTCCCTACATCTCGTCCTTTATATTTTTATGGTCTAAAATATTGTCGTCTATTTTCCTCTTTTCTTCGCTTCCTGCCAACCAGAGGCGTAGCTCTGAGGGGGCCCTGTATCAAAATTACTTAGAGAGGCCCTTTTTAGGAAAATAAACAAAAACTTTATTCAATTATTCTTATTTTGGGGACCCCGAAGCTCGGGGGCCCCGTATCATTTATTCAGCTGATACTGCGGTAGCTACGCCCCTGCTGCCAACGCAGTTTTGTGATTAGTTGAATCCGGTTGCGACTTGCGTCTGAATGCCACAGAAATGATTTATGAGGACCTGTCTGTTTACGGTTGTATTCCTTCAATTTAGAATCAAGGCCAAAGCAAGCGACGCCCAAAACTGTTCTTATATCGGAAGTTGAGTGCGTTTTTTATTGAAAGTTGATTATTTTCGGTTGAAAAGTCTACTGTTATATTAGACTGTGTCAGAGAAAAAACTTTTCTGTTTTTTTTAAATAAATGTGCCTTAAAAGTTTCTTTCACACAAACAAAAAGTTCTCCCAAAATTTCAGCTTGATATCTCAAAAATTGAGCTGGCGCATGGGGGGCTCCCCTTTCCCATTTAAAATACATTGGAAAATTTTTTATTTTTTTATTTTAAAAATAATTATATAAAATTTAAAAAAATTGAAAAATTTGACTTTTGATTTCAAAAGTCATCAAAATTTAACCAATTTTATTTATGTATCTGAAAAATTAATGTTTTTCAGTTGTAAATATTCCAAACAGAAGTATTTCAAACATAGCACTCCAAATCACATACTTTTTAAATATTAATCTTAGAAATCGAATAGTTTGTAATTTTATATTTTCAGAATTTATGAATTTTAAATTGTAACTCTTCAAAACTGCAGATATTCGAATTGTAAATCTTTTATAATTGAAGAGTTATGTCCTCGATTCAAGAACACTATTGGAACCGATTTATTTAATCCAATTTAAAAAAATTTCTGATTAAATAATATTAAATTAATCAGTTTTAAATATTGTTTTTTAATCCGGGTCAATCGATTTAAACATGGTCCAATCATTTTTCTTTTTTATTTATGTAAACAATTTCCGAGACCCTTTGAGCCCTCCCTTCACTTCCTATGCTCAAACACTCCTCATTCCCACTTAATTCCCCTCCCTTAATTTCCCCTACTTTCTCACGAAAAATTCCCTTTACTGCCCAACTACTTAAACTCCCCACACTTTCCTTATTTTCCATCCACTACAACCCTAACTCCTAATTTCCCCTAACTGACTTTCCACAATTTCCTCTTTCATACCCAACCCGCACTTTTCCTTCATTTATTTTCCATTCCATCCACCCAATTTCCCATCAATGGCCTTTACCTAATTTCTCCAAACATCCCAACAGCTTCCCTCCTTATTCCCCTTATGTACCTTCTCCTCCTTCTCACTTTCTTCCCCTACTTACCCTCTTCTTCTTTCCTCACTGCCTCTACACTTCCGCTACTTGTCCAACGCTCGTTTATCTTATTTCCCCTACTTCCCCTTCCTCATTTCTCTCATCAATTCTCCCACAACCCCTCTCCTCATTTCAAAACACTGGTAAATTAAAAAACACAAAATTTATTCTCTCATCATTAAAGTCCCGGTTTCCCTACATCTCGTCCTTTATATTATTATGGTCTAAAATATTGTCGTCTATTTTCCTCTTTTCTTCGCTTCCTGCCAACCAGAGGCGTATCAAAATTACGGTAGCTACGCCCCTGCTGCCAACGCAGTTTCGTGATTAGTTGAATCCGGTTGCGACTTGCGTCTGCATCCCACAGAAATTATTTATAAGGACCTGTCTGTTTACGTTTGTATTCCTTCAATTTAGAATCAAGGCCAAAGCAAGCGATGCCCAAAACTGTTCTTATATCGGAAGTTAAGTGTATTTTTTATTGAAAGTTAATTCTTTTCGGTTGAAAAGTCTACTGCTATATTAGACTGTGTCAGAGAAAATACTTTTCTGTTTTTTAAATAAATATGCCTTAAAAGTTTCTTTCACACAAACAAAAAGTTCTCCCAAAATTTCAGCTCGATATCTCAAAAATTTAGCTGGCGCATTGGGGGCTCCCCTTTCCCATTTAAAATACATTGGAAAAATTTTTATTTTTTTATTTTAAAAATAATTATAAGTAAAATTTTTTGTGTATTTGTTTGGATATTCTTACAGGAAATTAAAATCTCTACAAAAACTTGTTTTAATTATTTCCCGTAAACGCAATGAAAAAAAAGTTATAGTGCATATAAAAAGAAAAAAAAATTACAAATTACAGAAAGATATATTTTTTATTTCATTTATAGGTCAATTTATTTTTTTATATTTTATTTATGACTTTCTCAACGTATACATTCACTTTGTATTTGATTTATTTCTTACTTTTGATTTGTAACAATTGCACAATTTTCCACAAGTATTGTTTTTGATCTTCGTTTTTAGTTCCAAACTGATTAAATTCTTCAACTAGAGCAACTGCTCTCTCCGCAACATCGTTAACTACTTTGATATTTTATAATGCAGGTAACAAGTTATATAACTTTAGTTATTTAGCCATTCAATTTTGTGCACAGTAAATCCAAATTTTGATCATCAACTTCGATACGTTTTTTATCACTTACACTTTATTTTGTTTTTAATAATTAAACCATTTTTAATTTAATTTCAAGTGATACAACAATAAAATCGAAGCAATGTTTTGAATTTTTGAATCGACCAATGATAAAACAAATTCCGTTTGGAAAACTAAAATTAACCAATCAGCGTTTAATAAAAAATTTTTAATTTCTGTTAGAATATTTTTATTGTTTCCGCTAGGTGTCACTACTCAATATATAAGAAAAAAATTTTATCGACTGTCATATTAAAATATTGAAATTTGTCTATGAATCGAATACAATCAAATGATTATTGGAATAAATCTAGACATAAGAAAATAAAAAATTTCTCAATAATAAAATATTCTTTTGGTATAAAATAGTGTTCAGAAATCAAAGAATATTAATAATATTATTTTAAACTAAGAAAAAAAACTTGTTTCCTTTTTAAAAAAATTAATTGTTCTCAATACTTGATTGCTTAATGTTTTTTCTCTTCTTCTATGCACTGTAACTTCTTTCCCATTAAATTTACGAAAAAATTTGAATAGGAACTTTTTGTAGAGATTTTAATTTCCTGTAAGAATATCTAAACAAACATGCAAAAAAGAAACTTTACTTATAATTATTTTAAAAATAATAAAATAAAAATTTTTTCAATGTAGTTTAAATTTGTGTCAAAGAAACTTTTAAGGCAAAATTTGTTTAAAAAATTTTATTATCCGACACAGTCTATGTTATATGTTTGGTTGATAATTTCTCTTTATCAGTGAAAATATTTCTTGTTTAGTTGACAAATTTAATAATTATGTTGTAAATTCAACAATTGAATCAGGAAAAGCTAAACGGTGCTAAGTTCAATCAACCTTATTTTACGGAAGAAGCAAAAAACATTTATAGAGAAAAAATGTACAAGCTATTAAGTACATTTTTTGTGTCTAGGTGGATTGCTTAGCTAAATAACTATTGCACTGTTTAGCAATATTTTTTATTTTTTATAATAATATCTCCTATTCTTATGTGTTTGTTAACTTCTTATAATAGCCATCGAAATGTTAAAAAAAATCTATATTTAAGTATATTTTAGTCATTTAGTTTAAATTCTTTGAGATCTAAAAATATTTTAATACATTTCACTAATAATTCTTTGGGTAAAACTTCTCATAACCTTTATTATTTAACTGAAAAAAATGAAAATATGATTTTTGAAGATTACTCAATTTAGTTCAAAAGTTTACCGTTTACGTCTTACTAATAATTTCGTAATTAGGCGGACATTTTTTTAATTCTTTACTCGAAATTTTTTTTTAATAAAAATTAAACTCTTTTTTGAAAATTCGATTTTTTGCTCTAAAAACGCATCTCTTTGGTAAAAATGTAATCGCTTTCAGTCAATTAATCTGATTTGGCAGAGATCCCAACTATTATGTTGAATATTCTTTTTTTTGTATAATTCAACTGCTTATAATTTAAAATTAAAATCTGCTTTATTTAAAATAGAACCTATTACATTTTCTGTTAAGAATCAATTTTTTTAAAAATAAAACCACTTAACTGAAAGATAAATTATTTTGTCATAATTTAATGTTTTGTTGTTGAAGATTCATAATTGTATTAAATATTCATATTTTTGGATTAATTCAACAAATTTTCACACCAATTTAAAATCTTCTGTGGGTAAAATGTTTTCTTTTCTTGTTATAAGGTTAAATTATTTTGTAAAAATAATTTCGTTTGAAAGTTCATTAATTTTATTGAAAATTCATCTCTTCAGTTGAAAATTTAACTATTTGGTTCAAGTAGACGTATTTTGTTAAGAGTTCGTCTTTTTTGGTAGAAAATAATCTTTTTGATTAAAAATTAAACTCGCTTGTTGAAAATTCACATTTTTTTGTTAAATATTCAACTATATGCTTTAAATTTTTAATAATTCGTTAAAAAAATTCTTTTTTTTTTTGCTTTGAGAATATTTCTTTAACTGAACATTTTTACTTACCTTTTGGATGAAAAATATATCTTTTTTAGTTGCAATCTTCGCGGCATTTTTTTAAAAAACGGTCACGACTGTCGCCTCGGAAGGGCCGCAGTGCGCGAGTACTCAGTCGAGTATATTGCGCAATATTATGTATTAGAATTGGAAATAGTTTAGGCGGCCTGGACTGTTTACGTATCGAGGCTATATTATTTATTTTGATACATAAGAAAGAAAAAGTCAATGACAATCTTACCTAATGCGAACCAACCGGCGAGGAAGCACGAGAGAAGAATGGAGGCCAGTTGGGTAGGCGATACGTGAGATCTGACGCCAGGAACAGACAGGACTTCCGGCCTTCTGGAACGGATTTGAGAATAAAGTGTCCAGAACATCCGTACGCCTCCCAATATTCCTCCTACCACCATATAAACTGGGATGTGAGGCTCCCTCGGACAATCCTTGATAAACTGGACACCTTGATCGGAAAAAATCGACAGCTTTCACATCAGCGAACACAATGTGCTGCAAATCATTTCTAGATAAAGTCTTATAAAATCTTCCTTCTTTTTTTCTCCCCCAACTTCGAAGGAAGTAACTTTTCTTCCCGAAAGATAAAAATAGGATCATACTTTGGCATATGTGTGTGGTCACAAACTTAATATATATAAATATATGACAAAATTATAGGCTCATCCCTGAAGCTCAAACCATAAAGACTAGTCTTCCAAATGTCTACATATTTTAATAAAATGTTTTCTTAATGTTGCAAAAGACGATAAAAACAGATTGGTCGTGCGATTTCAGGCCTTTTTGAATATTTTAAACATATATGTTTAAAAGAATGAATAATTCATAACTATAACAACAATCCTTATGTTTTAATAAATATTTTTTTGTAAGATTTATTTTCCTTTATGGGTCAGAAGCACTTAAGAAATATCAGGATTTGCAAGATATTTCTGAAATTATAAATGAAATTTTTATTAAATTTCCAGATATTGTAGACAAAATTATACACTTTAATATCATAATACAGCACAAAATTTTTTTAAAATTTTCACTGAATGAAAGTAAAATTTATTCTGAAAAAAGATATACTCTCGTCGCTCCACCTGGAATCGAACCACATAACTTCCGATTGTCGGTCGGGTGCTTCCCCATTAAGGTACTAGAGCGATCGCAAGACGAATCTTTTTTCAGAAATAAACACTATCTCAAGCCAAATGTTAAACTGATAAAACGAATAATTTGAAGGAAGTTGTATTATCAGCAAAGATAGTAGTCATCAATTAGCGCAGATACTATTTTCAATTTTTAACTAAATAAATTTAATAAATAAATGTAGTAAATTTAATGTCAAACATAAATTTTCTTTTTCAAGACGAAATAGGTGGTGAAAAAGGTATCTACACTGATTGATGGTAACTATCTCTGATGATAATACAGATTTCTTTAAATCATTCGAATCATAAATGTAACACCTGACCTGAGATAGCGTATATTTCTGAAAATAATATTCTTCTTTAGATCGCTCTGATAGCTTACTGGAAAAGAACCTGGCCGGCAACCTCAAATTTTGTGATTCAATTTTTCTTTTTCAGGCAAAATTTAATTTAAAAATTTTAACTATTTTTGTTCATCTTGTCAGAATTTAAGGTTAAGTATTTTGTGTTATTTGAAGAGTTAACTTGATCGATAGTTTGATTTCTATTTTCACCGTGGTGAAAAACACTGGTTGATGGTAGTTATCTCTGATGATAATGCAGATTCCTTCAAATGAAAGTCCAATACATTTTTGAAATTAATTAATTCTGATGTGTTTTGTTAGAAATAGCCAGATATATGTCCTCAAAATATATTTAGTAGCTGAAACTAAACTCCAAATAAAGTAAAATTTGTTTATTTAATAACATTGTTTAAACTTTTTGTTTAAATCTGTCAGTGATTCTTTTCTTTTTAGGACTTTGAATTTGATTTAAATCAATCATAAATTGATTTAATTAGTAATTAAGACTAATTTACAATAGTTTAGAATAAGAAACAAATTATAACTTTATAAGCAAATTAATAAAGTCATTTTTCCGTGATTTTTAATGAATAACTATTTAAAATCCTTAGCTTTTGTATGAAATTTCACAAATATTTATGTGCGTTTATAATTATGTGTGTATAGCTGCCGAATATAGTTTGATAACACATTTTTAAAATTATTAAAAAATGTTAACTGTTTAAACAACTTTATAGACAAATACAAATTTTGAAATTTTTTCTTGAAAAAGCTTTCCATTTGATTGCAAAAAAATAAACCTATTCATAAAGAAATAGTCAAATGTGTATTTATTTACAAAAATTGTTTAATTAATTCCTAAACAGTATTTGATTTTAAATATTTTATTAAATATATTATATCATTTATAAGTAAACTGTCTTGCACTAAGCCATTGGAAGTTATTTTTGATTAGTTATAATATCGATTAATATGTTTGAATGTACTTCAAAGTCTTCAAAGGAATGGCATCGCTGAAAATGTAGACAAATAAAGTTTAAATTTTGTTATTAAATAACAAACTTTGCTTCACTGAGAGTTATTTATGGCTATATATAAGCTATTTCTATCAAAAAATATCAGAATAAATTAAGAATCGACCTGTCGGAAGATTTTTTTCTATATAAGGTATTGAAAAAAATTGAATTGTGACATTTTTTGCACTTTCTTTTAGTCAAGATTTCAAAAAAAATTCTCCGAAATATTTTATTAAAACTCTCGTAACTTTAAAAAATTTCAAAAATCCTTTAGCAACTATAAATTTATAAAAGCTTTTTTTTTTTAAGTCGCGTCACGTCTCTATTCTTCTTATCTTGTCTTGTCTCGTCTAGGCTAGTTTCCTCTCGTCTTGTCTTTTTTACTCTCCTCTCGTCTCTTCTCTCCTCATCTATTCTAGTCTTTTCTCCTTTTGTCTTGTCGCTTCTAATCTTGTCTTATCTCCTCTACTCTTGTCCCGTCTCTTATCTTCTTGTCTACCTTGGTCTCCTTTTCTCTCATCTCGTCATGCCTCTTCTACTTTCGTCTCGCCTCGTCTGCTCTCGTCTTCTTCATTACCCTCCCACCACATATAGACTCACGTCTTCTTACTTCGCCTCTTCTCTTTTCGTCTAGTCTATACTCTATCCTCCGAGAGTATAACCTACATGCGGACCAGCTGCTATAGACAGTCTGTTTATGCTGTGGACGATCCATTCTTAAAGAAACTTGACCGACACTTTTCCTAAACATCATACAAATTCGAGTGCCTGCTTCAATATTGGACGCATTTATTCAGACAACTTCTTCTTTGACAGTAACTCCACCCTAATACTTAAAGATGCCTGTAAGTTATTCCTTCGGGGAATAGAGCATACTCTCCCCTCCACTCGTCTCGTCTCTTCTCTCCTCGTCCAATCAGGTCTTCTCTCCTCTCGGTTCGCCTTGTCCTCCCTACTATCCTCTCTTCTCTGCTCGTCAATACTCTATCCCCCAAGAGGATAACCTACAGAAGCGCGTCTTTAAGTATTTGGGAGGAGAGACTGTCCAAGAAGTAGTTGTCTCGAGTATAGTGTCTAATATTAAAGTAGGGACTTAATTTGTTATGAACTTCAGGGAGCGAGCGGGTCAAGTATCTTTAAGAAATAAAAGACCCTCGCCTTCCACAGCTGCGCAAAGTGGACGTGAGGGGAATAGAGTATAGTTTATTCTCCTCTCTAACCATGCAATCTCTTCTGCTCTCATTTAGTCTAGTTTCCTCACCTCTAGTATCTTATTTTTTATTCTAATCAAGCTTCTGTCAGGGTCTACGAAACCATAAAAAAATGAAATAATTTTGTATTTCCTTACCAAGAATAAGCATGATCATGGGCATCGTTGATAGGCAAGCGAGGCAGATAGTGACAACCATTGTTTTGCTAACGACTCTTAATGCTCTGAAGACGAAATCGCAAGTACCATTGGCCTCGATATTAGCATCTTTAAGTTGAAACACCAGAGAACCATAGGCTGCCACTCCCATATGTGCTGAACTCGAAGCTCCTTTTTTAGCCGAATTTCCACTTGCAGTTCCACACAATCGGCGAGATTCGTTTCCTGAATTCTGAAATTTGCAGATCATTTGAAGATTTACTCGACATACAATCTCAGAATCCATCAAACCAAACATTTTTTTCGTCGAAATAGTTCACTTAAAATTTATGTGGATTTTAGTGTTTAAGACTAAATTGTAGTTAAAAGCTTCCATTCTAATTCAATGCCAAGAAGAAAATGCGTAAAATTTTGTCTCGTTTAAGTAAAATTTGTTAAAAGAAGTTCGCCAAAATTATCCGGAAAACACGAAAAAGCATGTTTTTTATCCTTTACTTTGAAATTACCGGCTTTCTTAAAAAATTATTTGAATAAAAAATGTTTATCTCTATAGAATGCATTTCTTATTGTAATAATTTTCTTTTCTTAAAACATCCCTTAACGAGAAGCATCCAAACAGACATTTAAAAAGATGAAAAATTGATTGATATTTTTCAAAATTAGCGGGCGTTTTTAACGTTACTTATTGTTGGACTCCATAAAAATTATAAGTGACTATATTCGACAATTAAAAACTCCCATAAAATAATTTTTCCTTGTTACCCAAAAATCCAACAAATTTATTTTTAATAGAATCAAATTCAATTTTTTTCTTTTATGTCTGGTGAAAAGGTTTTTAGAAATCCTTTACAATCCTAAACAATCCTTCGGATACATGTGTATATCGATGTGTGTGGATGTCACTGTCCTTTGAAAAGACAATAACTTGAAGACGATTGTAGATAAATTCATGAAATTCTAATCATTTATTTTTATCACAAATTTTTAAAACAAAACAAAGGATTTCGAAAAATATGAATGAAATTTTTTTAGTAGCATTTAATATTTTTAAAATAATTTTAAGTATCAATACTTTTTTCATTAGCATAATTTGAAATTGACTCAAGAACATAAAATATTCCTCGACTTAGGGCGAATCGATTGACCTACAATTTTATTAAATTCTATTGCATTATAAGAAAGTTATGTTAATTTGTATTATTTGAAAAATTAATTTTATCATCAAAAATTTTTTCATGCACTTATTTCAAATTTGATGCAAGAATAGAGAAGATTCTTTGATTCGAGACTAATCGATTGACCTATAATATCCATACCTTTCACTAAAGGTTAAGGAAGTTATGGTGATTTATATTTTTTGAAAAATCGGGTTTTTATAATTAAACTTTTTTCAATCGCATAATTTACAATTTACAAATCGATTGACCTATAATCGTAATACACTGTATTAAGAAGAACTAAAGTAATTTATGGCCATTAGTAAAATTTTTAAAATCTTTTGTTCACAGAAAAACTTTTAATTCGCATAATTCAAAGTTCATAAAAGAATAAAAAGGAGATTAATAGAAATTCGAGATATTTTGATTGACCTATTTGTAATTGATTTTGTATTTATTTTTGCATTATCAAATTTGTTTTTGTTTACAAACTAGAATGAGATGTATTTAAAGAGAATAGAATAGGCCATAAGTGTTTTGTTCTGAAATTTGTATTTTACGCTACGCCCTAATGATAATAAATGCAGCTTTATCTACAACGAAATTTAAGAACAAAAATGAAAAATTTCCTTTCTGTGTCAATGAATCCATCAAAATACTGTAAATCTAAAATTCCCTTCTTTTATATCATCTGTCAGGCTAATAAAAAATAATGGAAGCAATAAGAATCTCACCGTTTTAGCCAAGTAATCCCCTTTTCCTCATCTTTCCTGACTTACGAAAATGGAAAACAACAAATCATTTTCTCACCCCTGGTGCATTTTTTTACAATAACTATAACTTACAATAAAAATATACAGTTTTGGCAATTTTGTAGTGTCTCTAAGATATTTTTAAAGGATAAGTTATAAAAAATAAATATTACAGAAAATTATCTATATAATTAAATAAATTAAATAAAGCCTGGTTGGCTTTTGGATAATCGAATTTTCATTAATTTACTTGTTTGTGTTCTCATTTTGGTGCATAAAATAGTTTATAAACAAGTAGGTTTCATTTGAATCTTAAAAGAATTATTTCCCTTAATTATTTAATACCGAGGAGTTTATCATTCAAATTTTGCATATAACCAAATATTAGGATTACAGTGATTCTTAAAGATTTCATAAAATTTTTAATGATTTCAGAAGATACATTTAGGATTTTAAAAGTTTTAACAAATTTTAATGTTTTCCAATTATCACAAAATATTTCAAGGGATTTCTAATTCTTTCAAGTAATTTGAAATAATTTCAAGGAACTTTAGACCAATTTAAGAGATTATAAAAAATGTTCTGGGATTTCAAGGTATTCAAAAACAAGGTTTAATGCGATTTTAAATCATTTATAGTCTGCGAAGAGTTGTAAAAGATTGTAAAATTTTTCAAATGTTTTTACAGAATATTAACGAATTTTATTTGATTTAAGGGAGCGTTCACATACTACGTAACATTAAAAAGGAGGTGGAGGGGTCCTGGTTTATTACAATTTGTTACCTGGGGGGGGGGGGGGTATACAAAAATGATGGTGCAGAAAATTGATAAATTAAAAATGGGAAGAAATCGGGGTATTTTGACCCTATTAGGTAACATTTTTAATTGATGAATTTTCTGGAACATCAGCTTTGCACAACCGAATTTCTAAATAAATAATTATACTTCAGCATCAAATTTATTTCTTAATGTTTCTAAACATTATTTATAGAAGAGAATTTTTTAATTGGGAATTATTGTTTAACAATGAGAAATAATTATGTTATTAACATTTCGCTTAAACACTTTAATTTTGCAAACTTTTTTATTTTTTAAAGAGATAAAAAAAATTTAATTTTGGCCAAAAACTTATTTTGAAGAATTTTAAAAAAGATTCTTTTTAATAAATATCAAAGATTTAAGGAGATTTGGTTTTTTAAAGATTTGAGATTTTCAAGGTGTCAAGAGAATTAAAAAATGTTCTGTTTAGACTTATGGAAAAATTTTTAATGATTGTTTTTTAAATTTTCTACTAAAACTTTTAAAGAGTGTAAAAGATTTCGAAGCAAGGTTTTCCACATCACATAAGTTTAAAAAAAAATTAAATATGTTTAATAGTTATTTAAAAGTTTTAAAAGATTCAAAAATAATTTCTAAAAAATATTTATATTTATCATATAATAATAATAAATAAATAAAAATAATAATATTTTTTTATATTTATAAAAAATATTTATCAAAATTTGTAAATATTTTTATAAATATTTGTAAAGTTTCACTTTTCACGAAAAGGAAAAATTTATGTTTAAGTTCCTAGGAAAAATAATAATAGTATTTTATTTAAATAAAAAGATTTGAAAGCATCTTGTAAGACTTAAAAAGTTATTAAAGAAGAATCTGAAAGATTTAAAGTCCGTTTTTTTGATTTTACAGATATTTTGTTTTGGAAAATTAAAAAAAAACGTTTTTAACATGTCAAACAATTTGCAAAATTTTAAAAAAGCGAATAGAAAATTTTAAAAATAAACTTTAGAAGCTTTAAAAGAATTTCGAAAGATTTTATGAGAATAAAACAGTTTTTTTACATTCCTGACAAAATTAAAAAGATTCTAAGGCAATTTTTTTACATTTTAAATAATTTGTCAAAATTTTAAGAAAAATTCAAATCAGTTGAAAATATTTTTATAAATTTAAGATATTTTAAATATATAAGAAATATTGAAAACCTTGGAAACATTTCCAAAAATGTGTTAAATATTTCTTGATTGCATCGAAAATGCTAAAAATTCTTAACACCTTTTAAAAGGAATCGAATTCTCCACAATATTTTGTAAAATCCTATTAAATAAAATAAAATTCTTCAGAATTTTCTAGCTTCTTTTTAATACATCTAAATTATTGAAAATTTTTTTTAGCAATTTCCTCACAAATCTTATAAAGATTACACTTTTTCTTTAAATTAAAAATAAACTGACAACACTCATTTTGTTGTTCTCAATTCTCAGAATTTAATTTAAACTCGAATTTAAATGTAAAAAAATTCTAACCAAAAAAGTTATTTCAAGTTTTTATGTTATATTTTTAATCATATTATTTTGTATTCTTGCTAGTAAAGAAAATAAAGATTAAAATTCTTTAATATCAGGTGTTTCAGGTAAATTTCAATATTTTTATCTCTAAAAAAATATTTAAAAAGCATCCAGGTGGTGGATCAAAAATGGTATGGTCTGTTACATGGGGGGGGGGGGGCAAAGTGTCGAAAATAATGTTACATTATAAGTAATATTCAAGGGATTTACAGATTTTTAAAGATTTTAAGCATTTTCCAGAGGTTCAAAAGAGATTTTAACAATTTTGTAAAAGCCTTAGATGGATTTAAAAATTTTTGATATCGGATATAACAAGCTTGAAGAATTTCAACAGATTTTTAGAGATACAGAGATACTTTTCATTTTTCAATATTTCAATATTTTTCAATATATTTTTTTCAATATTTCAAGTTTAAAAAATTATCATTTTTTTTTACATTATTTCTAAATAATGTAATGGTATTCCACAGGGTTTCGAATTTTTTAAATTTTTTGTTCCGGACTTCAAAAACATTAGAAGTGATTTAAAGTATTTTAAAATAGTTTATAAGAAATTTATGGGGTTTGGGATAAATTGATAATATTTCCTCAGTTTTAAGCAGATTTTACGGCATTTTAAGAAAATTTGAAAATATTTTGGATATCAAGAGACTTGAAAAATTGTTAAATGGGTCGTCCAAAAATGCAAAGGAAATTTTTTTCTTTCGATTTTTTTTGCATATCTCTCAGAAACAAAAAAAAAGTAATGCGTTTTTAAAAATTATATTTGGAATTTACGACAGCTGTAATACAAAAACGCTATTTTCTACTGATAATAAGATATTTATATAAACGATTTCAAGAATTTATTATTGTTTTAACCAATTTTCTCTTAGATTACAGTAGGAAAGTCGCGGATTTTTCCGAATTTTTATCTTATTTGCTAGAGCGAGGTGATAATCAATAAAATTCAACCAAAAAATTTTTTGTTAAAAATTGAAACTATTTCGAGTAAAATTTAATTTTAATTAAAAGATAAATTTCACCTTCCATGGATAAAAATGCAACTATTTGTTTGAAGATGTATCTTTAAAAAGAAAATTTGTCGTTTTTTATTAAAATTTCCTCAGTTTTAGTACAAATTACATGGATAAAAATGCAACTATTTGGTAGATAATTCAACTAATTTTATATGAATTATCCTTTTTGGTTGAAGCGATTCGTCTTGTGGATTAAAAATTCAATTTTTTTCTTAAAAATTTATTTTTTGCTTAAAAATTCATATGTTGACCATTAGAAATCAACTTGAAGCTTTTTTGAATGAAAATTCAACTGTTTAAACATTTTGGTTTTAAATAAAAATTCACATGTTTTAAGAGAAATAATTTATTTAAAAAGTCATACTTTTTAGTTAAAAATTCATTAATTTATATTAAAAATGCAATTTTTTAAACAGAAAACTCAACTACCTTTTTTCAAAATTTATCTTTTTGAATAAAAGAACAATCTGTTTTCGCATTAATGTAATTTTTTTAATGAAAATGCCACTTTTTAGATAAAATTTAATCTTCTTTGCGCGGGTGTTCAACTGTTTTTTATTTTTTGTTGAAGATTTATATTTCTAGTTGAAAATTCATATCTTTAATTGAAACTTTAACTGTTTAGTAAAAAAGCCTTTTTTGACATTGATCTTTTTAATTGAAGATTCTCCTTTTTTGATAAATAAATCATTTTTGGGTCTGAAATTTAATTTTTTTGGATAAAAATGCATCAGTTTCGTGAGAAATATAATTTTTGTCTAAAAAGTCATATTTTTTTGAAAATTCAATTTTTGTAGAGAAATTTCGTCTTTTGGCTTAAAGGTTCAACAATTTGGATGAAGTTTTATTTCTTTCTTGAGTAAATGGTTTTTTACAATTTGTCTTTTTGGTTTTAAACTTAATTTAAAAAAAATAAATTACATATTTTTGGTTAGAGAATATAAACTATGATACTTTTTTGCTGGAAATTTATCTTTTTAGTTTGAAAATTCAAATATTTTTTGAAAAGCTATCTTTTATAGTAGGAAGGACTTTTTTTGTTTAAACAAAATAATGAATTTGAAAATTTGATATATTATTAGCAATAACTGTTTTTCTTCCGTTTATAAAAGATTCTGTGGGAATAGTATGGTAAAATTAAAAGAACAGTGTAGCAAAACATTTCTGTAAAATAAAA
Source organism: Druon quercuslanigerum (assembly GCA_010014905.2). Lineage (NCBI taxonomy): Eukaryota > Metazoa > Arthropoda > Insecta > Hymenoptera > Cynipidae > Druon > Druon quercuslanigerum. Next base: position 1,145 of record JAAAKG020167945.1, on the reverse strand, counting down.
ATTACGTACAAAAATTACGTACAAAAATTATGTACAATGATAAGGGGTGAAAATATTTTTTTACGGTTTATTACAGGGGGGAGGGGTCTTAGAGAGGGCCTATAATCCTTTACGTAATTTAAGTACAGTCCCTAAGGGATAAGTATTTTTAGATAATAGAATAGGTTTTTAAATATTTTTATAGGGTTTGTGATTAAAGGGGTAACATAGTTAGTTCATAAAAAAAGAAAGGCGAAATTAATAATTAGATTTATATTTATTAAAAAAAACAATAATGCGCAACTGGGAGAAATATTTATTCACTTTATGAAAAACTAAGAACAATAAGAAACATTGAAAAAAATAGATGAAAAAATAAAATTTATATACAAATAAATCACTTGTAGTATTTTTTCTATTTTATAAATTTTCGTTCAACTTTAGGAACGTTTAGAAAGTCATCAAGTAATGAAACTGAAATTTTTCTATGTATTCTGTTATTTTCAAGATTTTTAAATAGGATTTGGCTAAAAAAATCTTAAAAAGGATTGTAAAATAATAAAATGCAAAAAAAAACTTACCTAAATTACCGTCGGAAATTATGAGATCGATTGACGCAAGCACACTTAAAAATCACTGCTGGCTTTGAACCACGATAACTCAACGAAAAAAAAATGATAGGTCATTTAAAAAAAAGCAGTTAGAAAGCCTATTAAATTCCATGTCTAATAATGTCAAACAGATTTTTTTTTGATCTGCTAAAGAGAATACAGCACGTGATAAGTTTTAAAAAATAATTCTAGATTTTCTAAAATTTTATACCTTGACTCCAATTATTAGCATGAGCTAGGAAAATTGTTGCAAAAATCTGAAAATCACAGGAAATAGAACCTGAGATTTCATCTTTAATTTAAGCCAAAGAAACTGAAAAAATCTCTATTGGTTCCCAAGATATGATTAAAAATGTTCAATCGTATCTGAGTTGAGTTGTAGTCGACGATCACGGTTCTAAGCCGGTCTGCTGCTCGCATCCTTCGTTGAGGCAGGACCGAAAAGGCCATGCACAGAGGTGTTCCTTGATGAGGGCTTTCTTATACTTTTGATTCTGCTCATCAGTAATTTTTAGTTCAAATTATTGTAAATTTTTTAAATTATTTATTGTTTTT
>JAAAKG020167934.1:0-18344 GCA_010014905.2 Druon quercuslanigerum | reverse complement strand
CGAGGAGGCGGCGTTGGCGGGGGCCTGTCGGGTGTGATTGGGCGTGGTTTGTGGGGGGGGGGGGGGGTGGGGGGGGGGGGGGGGGGGGTGGGTCAAAATTGTAATTGATAATGTAAATTTTCTTTACATTTTTTGCTGGTAATTTATCTTTTTTTTCTTGAAAATTCAACTACTTAAGATTAAAAGCCAAACTGTTTTCTTAAAATGCAATTTTTGTTAATGGAAGCTTTATACTTATTGTTAACCGCTTGGTTGAAAATTAACTTTTTAAGTAGAAAAATCAACTATTTTTCTGAAATTTCGACTTTTTTGGCTGTGATTTAGATTTTTAACGGAAAATTCAACTATTCTATCTTGGTTTGAAATGTTACCTTTTTTGGATAAAAACTTAACTATTCGGTTGAAAATTCATATTTTTTATTTTAAAACTAAGATATTTGTTTGAAAGTCTATTTACTCTGTAAAAAATTATCCTTTTTTTGGACAAATATTTTGTTTGGTTGAAAAAAGTTTGTTTGAAAGTTAATTTTTTCAACTAAAAAATTAACCGTTCTATTTTTAGTTGAAAATGGACTTTTTATGGTTCAAAATTTAACACTTTGGATCTAAATTTGACTTTTTCCGTTAAAAATTCATTTATTTAATTAAAAATTGTTGTAAATAAATTCTTTGTTGAAAATTATTGTTTTATTGGCGATTCATCATTCGAATTAAAAATTCATTTCTTTTTTATGAAAAATGAGCTAATTGACTGAAAAATTGTTTTTCCTTTGGTTGAAAAGGACTTTTTTTACCGGAAATTTCACTATTTTTTGGAAAATTCGATGTTTTTCCTAAGTATTTCATTTTTTAACAGCAAATTCAATTATTCTATTTTTGGTTGAAATTTGATCTTTTTTGGTGGAAAATTGATATTTTTTATTTAAAAATTAAATTATTTTTTCAAAAATTCATGAAATTTGCGGAAAATTCGTCTTTTTTGTAGAAAATTAATCTTATCTGTTTAAAATTCATCTTTTTGGTAGTTATAAAATGAATTTTAATTTTAAGTTATAAAATTTATTTTCATTAATTTTTTCAACTAAAAATTTAACCGTTCCATTTTTGGTGGAAAATATAAATTTTTTAGTTCAACATTTAACAATTTAAATGTAAATTTTTCTTTTTAAATTGAATTTTTTTTAGTTAATAATTCACGCATTTTGCTAAAGAAACTACAGTTTAATAGAAAATGATTTTTTTCTTTGAAAATAATTCTTCATCTTTAAAAATTCTTCTTTTTGGTTAAAAATGTAAGTATTTCAGTTTCAACTATTTTCTTAAAATTAATGTATTTTGTTCGAAAATTGTATTTTTTGGTCGAAAGTTATCTTTTTGATTGAAAATTAATCTTTTTGTTTAAAAATTACTCTTTTAGGTCAGAAATAAATTTACTTGCTCAAAAAATAAACACTTTTTTGGAAAATTATTTTTATTGAACATTCATCATTTTAATTAAAAATTAATTTATTTTTTATTTTTTGTTTAAAAATAATTTTTTTCATAAGCTGAAAATAAAGATATTATTGCAGTTAAATATTCCATAATTTTATTTAAAAATTCATTTTTTTGGTTGAATATTCATTTTTTAGTGAAAAAATTAGTGATTTCATTGTTGGTTGCAAAAATATATTTTTTACTTGAAAACTCGTATTTTTGGGTTGAATATTGATTTTATTAACTTAAAACTTAATTATTTAACTTTTGGCTGACAATTTATCTTTTTGATTAAAAATTATTACTTTTTTTGGTTCAAAGTTCAACTTCTATGAAACTTTTTGAATTTTCGATAATTACTAATTATTTAAAGAATTTTCAAAAATAAAATCAGAGTTTAGATATTTAAGAAAAAACCTTGATTTGTTTACAAAGTCAACTAAGATTGTCCCTTCGATCACTCTTCGATATGAAACTTTTTAAATTTACAATAATTACTAATTATTTAAATAATTTTCATAAAATTTCAAATTGTCATAAAATATTAATTGTTTAAACAATTTTCATAAACGAAATCACTGTGTAGATATTTTTAAACGAGCAGTCTCAATTTGTTGACAGAGTTAACTAAGAATGTCTTTGCGATTACTCTTCGCTATAAAACTTTTTGAATTTTTAATAATTATTAATTATTTAAAAAATTTCCATAAAAAAAACAATGGTTTGGAGATTTTTAACCGAAAAGTCCCAGTTTGTTTACTAAGTCAATCAAGTTAATCTTTCCATTGACTCTTTTCTACGTTTGTTTCTAAATTACAAAAAAGCAATAATTATATAAAAAATTTCCACAAACAAATTCAGAGTTAACTAAAAAACTACATTTTTTTACAGAATTAATTATGAATATATTTCCGATTACTTTTTTCTGTGATACTTTGTAAATCCCCAACTATTATTAATTTCGTAAAAAAATTTATAAACAAATTAACAGTTCAGCTATTTTTAAATTAATGGGCTCAATTTGTTTACGGAGCCAAGTAAAGACTCTTTTCTATCTTGCTTTGTAAATTTTCAATAATAATTAATTATTTAAGCAATTTTTATAAAAAAAATTAAGACATTGAACTTTTTTGTACGAATCTTTCGAGCGAGAGAGAAAGAGAGAGAGAGAGAGAGAGAGAGAGAGAGGCCCGAAGGCGAAGGCCACGCCAGTTGAGCGATTCTTCAAAGAAGTTGCCCTCGAAGCTTCCCGAAGCTTGAAATACCTAATAAGCATCATTGGTGGGGCTGATGCTTATGTATTCACATAAGCCATAAGGTGGGAGTTTGGGCCCGAAGCGCATCCCACGGCCATCTATGGGAGCGGACAAGTCTTTCTCGTTTCGCTTATGTAAGACTGTAGAGTCAGGATAAGGGAGTGCAGGTGGAGGGGGTAAGGCCCCGGGCCCCGGGGCTGTCTGGTTGGTTCTTCTCAAAATGATTCACAGCCTCCGGGGATGCGTGGGTGATCGCTATTCGCTCAGCGGACTCCCCCGACCACCTTTTCTTGCTCTGCCATCGAGAAGGTTAAACATACACCCACCAGAGGTCAGATGACCGCGAGCGGATAGAAATCGCGAGAAAAGGACGATAGGGAAATTGTTCCTGATTCGAGGAAGGAAGACATACATGAGCCTAACAAGCGCATTTTGAATGATCGATAACCTGCTTTCAACTTGGAGGGTAATATTCTGCACATTTATTCTCATTAGGGTTTTACCCTTTCCCCTATTATTCCCCTGTATTTTCCCTCAAAATCTCCTATAATTCCTATATTCGAGAACAGGCTTTCCCCTTTTATAAAAAAGTCCCCTTTTTTAGAAACATCCTATTTTCCCCTTGTTTTGAAGAGATTTCCCCTATCTTCTCTCCACTGCGTATCTTTTCCTCTTTTCCCCTTTTCCCCCATTATTCCTCAGACTATACACTCTTTTCCTCATTGACTGTCTTTTCCTATTTTCCTCTTTTCCCCCATTATTCCTCAGACTATACACTCTTTTCCTCATTGACTGTCTTTTCCTATTTTCCTCTTTTTCCCCTCTCCCCCAATATTTCCCTGTATTTTTCCTTTAAATCTCCTATAATCTTCTCTTTTTCTCTTTCCTCCTTTTCTTCCTTTCCCCATTATTCACCTACAATTTTTAAAAAGTCCATATTATCCTTATATTCAAAAACAGGCTTAACACCTTTTCCCCTATTCCGCCTTTTTAAGAGAATTCCTCTTTTTTACCAATTTGTTCAGAAAGATTCCCCTATTTTCCCCCTTTCACCCTTTATTATTATATTATTATTATTTGATTACCCCTTCTTGATTTACCATTTTCCCCTTTATTCCTGTATTCAAATACGTAATTTACACTCTTTCTCCCACTTCCTCTTTTTTTCTGATTTGTCCCCTTTTTCCTCGGTTTTTCTTAAACCCAAAAATAATTCCTATATGCGAGAACAGACTTTACATTCTTTTCCCCATTGCGTATTTTTTCCTCTATTCCCCTCTTTTCCCCTATTTTTCCTCTATATTTTTCTAAGAAGGGCATATAATCCCTATATTTAAGAACAGACGTAACACCCTTTCCCGCATTAAATAATTTCAAGAGAATTCCTCTTTTTTACCAATTTGTCCAGAAACTTTCCCTATTTACCCCCTTTCACCCTTTATTATTATACTATTTTTGGATTTTCCCCTTTCAGATTTCCCATTTCCCCCTCCATTCCTGTATTCAAATACGTGTTTTACACTCTTTGCTTTACTTCTTCTTTTTTTCTTTTTTTAAAAAACTTCCTCTTTTCAAAAAGCGACCTATTTTCCCCTTGTTTTCAAGAGATTTCCCTACTTCCTGATTTGCCCCCTTTTTCCTCGTGTTTTCTTAAAACCACAAATAATTCCTGTATGCGCGAACAGACTTTACACTCTTTTCCCCATTGCCTATCTTTTCCTCTATTCCCCTTTTTCTCCCTTTTTCTCCTTTTCCCCCATTATCCCCCTATAATTTTCTAAAAAGTCTATATACTTCCTATATTCGAGAACAGGTTTAGCTCCCTTTCCCCTATTAAATAATTTCAAGAGAATTGCTCTTTTTTACCAATTTGTCCAGAGACTTCCCCTATTTATTCCCTTTCACTCTTTATTATTATATTATTTTTTGATTTTCCCCTTTTAGATTTACCATTTCCCCTTTATTCCTGTATTTAAATACGTACTTTATACTCTTTCCTCGAGTTTCTCTTTTTTTTCTTTTTTTTTTTAAATTTCCTATTTTCCCCCTTATTTTCAAGAGATTTTCCCTACTTCCTGATTTGCCCTCTTTTTCTTCGTGTTATCTTAAAATCACAAAGAATTCCTGTATGCGCGAACAGACTTTACACTCTTTTCCCCATTGCCTCTCTTTTCCTCTATTCCCCTATATTCCCCTTTTCCCCCATTATTCCTCTATATTTTTATAAAAAACCCATATAATCCCTTTATTTGAGAAAAGGCTCAACACCCTTTCCCCTATTTTACCCTTCCACTCTTTATTATTATATTATTCTTGGATTTCCCCCTTTCAGATTTCTCATTTTCCCCTTTATTCCTTTATTCAAATACGTACTTTATACTCTTTCCTCGAGTTTCTCTTTTTTTCTTTTTTTTTAAATTTCCTATTTTCCCCCTTGTTTTCTCAAGATTTTCCCTACTTCCTGATTTGCCCTCTTCTTCCTCGGGTATTCTTAAAACCACAAATAATTCCTATATGCGAGAACAGACTTTACATTCTTTTCCCCATTGCGTATCTTTTCCTCTATTTCCCTCTTTTCCCCTTTTCCCCAATTATTCCTCAGACTATACACTCTTTTCCTCATTGCCTTTCTTTTCCTCTTTTCCTCTTTTCCCCCTTTCCCCCTTTTCCACACTATTCTCCTGTATTTTTCCTAAAAATCTCCTATAATCTTCTCTCTTTCTCTTTTCTCTTTTCCCCCCTTTCCCCATTATTCCCCTACAATTTTTAAAAAGTCCATATAATCCCTGTATTCAAAAACTGACTTAACACCATTTCCCCTATTCCATCTTTTTAATTCAATTCCTCTTTTTTACCAATTTGTCCAGAATATTTCCCTAATTATCCCGTTGCATCCTTTATTAATATATTCTTTTTGGATTTCCCTTTTTCAGATTTCCCATTTTCCCCTTTAAAAAAAACTTCCTCTTTTTTAGAAACGACCTATTTTTCCCCTTGTTTTCAAGAGATTTCCCTACTTCCTGATTTGCCCCCTTTTTCCTCGTGTTTTCTTAAAACCACAAATAATTCCTGTATGCGCGAACAGACTTTACACTCTTTTCCCCATTGCCTATCTTTCCCTCTATTTCCCTTTTTCTCCTTTTCCCCCATTATGCCCCTATAATTTTCTAAAAAGTCTATATAATCCCTATATTCGAGAACATGCTTAACTCGCTTTCCCCTATTAAATCTTTTCAAGAGAATCCCACCTTTTTGCCAATTAGTCCATAAACTTCCCCTACTTATTCCCTTTCACTCTTTATTATTGTATTATTTTTTGATTTCCCCCTTTTAGATTTACCATTTCCTATTTATTCCTGTATTCAAATACCTACTTTATACTCTTTCCTCTACTTTCTCTTTTTTCTTTTTTAAAAAAATTTCCGATTTTTCCCCTTGTTTTCAAGAGATTTTCCCTACTTCCTGATTTCCCCCCTATTTCCTCGGTTTTTCTTAATACAAAACATAATTCCTATATGCGAGAACAGACTTTACATTCTTTTCCCCATTGCGTATCTTTTCCTCTATTTCCCTCTTTTCCCCTTTTCCCCCATTATTCCTCTATATTTTTATAAAAAGTCCATATAATCCCTACATTCAAAAACAGGCTTAACACCCTTTTCCCTATTCTACCTTTTTAAGAGAATTCCTCTTTTTTACCAATTTGTTCAGAAACATTCCCTATTTACCCCATTCCACTCTTTATTATTATATTATTCTTGGATTTCCCCTTTTCAGATTTCTCATTTTCCCCTTTATTTCTGTGTTCAAATACGTGCATTACACTCTTTCCTCCACTTCCTCTTTTTTCTTTTTTTAAAAAAACTTCCCCTTTTTTAGAAACTTCCTATTTTTCCCCTTGTTTTCGACAAATTTTCCCTGCTTCCTGATTTGCCCTCTTCTTTCTCGGGTATTCTTAAAACCACAAATAATTCCTACATGCGTGAACAGACTTTACACTCTTTTCCCCATTGCCTATCTTTTCCTCTATTCCCCTGTTCCCTCTTTCACTCCATTATTCCCCTATAATTTTGTAAAAAGTTCATATAATCTCTATATTCGAGAACAGACGTAACACCCTTTCCCCTAGTAAATAATTTCAAGAGAATTCCTCTTTTTTACCAATATGTCCAGAAACTCCCCCTACTTACCCCTTTTTACCCTTTATTATTATATTATTTTTGGATATCCCCCTTTCAGTTTTCCCATTTCCCCTTTATTCCTGTATTTAAATAAGTACTTTACACTCTTTTCTCCACTTCCTTTTTTTTCCTTTTTTTTAAAAAACTTCCTGTCTTTTAGAAACGGCCTATTTTTCCCCTTGTTTTCAAGAGGTTTTCCCTACTTCCTGATTTGCCCCCTTTTTTCTCTTGTTTTCTTAAAACCACAAATAATTCCTATATTCAAGAAAAGACTTCACACTCTTTTACCCTTGACCATATTTTCCTCTGTTCTCCTTTCCCCCCTTTCTCCCATTTCCCCATTATACCTTTATAATTTTCTAAAAAGACCCTATAATCCCTATATTCGAGAACAGACATAACACCCTTTTGCCTATTCTACCTTTTTAAAAGAATTGCTCTTTTTAACCATTTTGTCCCGAAAGTTCCCCTATTTAGCCCTTTTTACCCCTTTCCTCTATATTTTTCTCAAAATACCTAAAAACTTCTATATTTGAGAGCAGCCGTCACACTCTTTTCCCTATTCCCCCTTTTTTCCTCTTTTTCTGAAACTTATTCCCATGGTTCTTTGAAGAAATTTCCCCTATTTTTAGATTTCTTCTTTTTCTATTTATTCCTGTATTCGAATAGATACTTTACACTTTTTCCTCTACTTCCTCTTTTTTCCTTTTTTAAAAAACTTTCTCTTTTTTAGAAACTTTATATTTTCCCCCATGTTTTAAAGAAATTTCCGCTAGTTCATGAAATGTCTCTTTTCCCCTTGTTTTTTTTAGATCCACAAATAATCCCTATATTCGAGAGTGGACTCTACACTCTTTTCTCCATTTCCTTCCTTTTCCTCTTTTTAAAAATTCCTTCTAGTTTAGAAACTTCTCCTTTTTTTCCCCCATCTTTCAAGGAAGTTTATATATATATTCCTCTTTTCCTCATCTTCTCCTATTTTACTCAATTTCCTGTATAATACCTATATTCATAAACAGATTTTACATTGTTTCCCTTATTTCCTCCACTTTTCTCCTCTTTTAAAACTTCCTCTATCACAGAACAGGCTTTAAAATCTTTCCCTTAGTTCTCTTTCTCCATTTTCAAAAAACTTTCTGTAATTTTGAAACTTCATATTCTTTCGCCATGTTTTCAAGAAATTTTCCCTATTTTTTGCTTTTTCCCCTTTTTTGTTCCCCTCCCTGTTTTTCCCAAAATCACGAATAATCCTTATATTTGAAAACAGACTTCACACTCATTCCCGTACTCCTCTCCCTAATTTTTACAAAACTATAAAAAAATGTTCTTATTTTCCCCTTTTCCATATTAAAAAGAACCGTAATACCCATATTTGGAAATAAAATTAAAACTTTTTTGCCTATTTCCCTTTTTAAAGAGAATTTTGGTTTTTTCCTGTATTTTCAAGAAACTTTCCCTATTCAGCACAATTCCCCCTTTTCTTTTTCTCCTCAATTTTTCTAAAAATCCCCTGAAATCCTTATATTTAAGAGCAGACAAGAATCTTCCCCAATATCCTCCTTTTTCAATCTTTGTTTTCAAATCCCCGGTTATCCCTATATTTCAGAAAAGATTCAACACACTTTCCCCTATTTCCCCTTTTTAAAAGAATATTTTCTTCTTCACTATGTTTTCAATAAACTTCCCCGATTTACTCTATTTCCCCTCTTTCTCGTTTTTTCTCAATTTTACTAAGAACACTCTAAAATCTCTATATTTAAGAGTAGACTCCACACTTTTCCTCTCATTCCGCTTTTTTCCTCTTATTTTTTTAAATGTTCTATTTATCCCATGTTTTGAAACCTTTTATCCTGTTTTCTGATTTTCCCCTATTCCCCTTTCCACCCTGTTTTTTTTGGTTAAAATTCCCCTCCTTTCTCTCTATTCTTTTTCCGGTACCCTTCTCGTTGATTTTAATATTATGAAGAAACTTCCCCTATTTTCTACTTTTCCTATATTTTTCTAAAAATGCCCTATTATCCCTATGTCTCAGAACAGGTTTCACACTCTTTTCTCTTTTCCCCTGTTTCAAAAACTTCCTCTGTTTTCCTAGTTTTCGTCTTCTTCTCCCTTTTTCTTTATTTTTCTCCATGTCCCGTATAACCTCTATATTCGAGAACAGATATCAAATTATTTCACCTATTCCACTTTTCCCCCATTTTTTCTCATGTTTTCAAGAAAATTGACTCTTTTCGCCCTATTTTTCTAAAAATCCTCTATAATTCCTGTATTTGAAAAGAGACTGAAATTATTTTTAATTCCCCCTCTTTTTCCTCACGCTTTTAAGAAACTTCCCCTATTAATACCTTTCCCCTTTTTTCTAATTTTCCCTCAAAATCCCATTAAATCCCTATATTCGAGAGCAGGCTTCACACTCTGTCCCCTATTCCCCACTTTTTCCTTTTTTTTAATTGTCTCTTCTCCCATGTGTTTTTGAAGAAATTTCCCCTATTTTCGGATTTTCGTTATCGCCTTTATTCCTGTATTCAAATATAAGATTTACCCTCTTTAATCTATTTCCAATATTTACTTTAAAAAAAAACTTTTTCTATTTTAGAAATTCCCTATTCCCCCCCTCCCCCCTGTTTTCGAGAATTTTTCCCTACTTCCTGATTTTTGCCCTTTTCACTTTTTTTATTTAAACCACAAATAATCCATATATTAGAGGACCTATTTTACACCCTTCTCCCCACTTCCTCGCTTTTCCTTTTTTTTAAAACTCCCTCTATTTTAGAAAAATTCTCCTTTTTGTTCATTTTTGAAGAAATTTGATCAATTTCCCCCTTTTCCTTCTTTTGTTCTATTTTTCTCAATTTCATCTCCCTTCCTCCTCTTTTAAAACTACCTCTTTTTTAGAAACTTTTTCTTTTTTTCTAATTTTTTCAAGAAATTTGCTTTATTTCCTGCTTTTTCTTATTTTCTCCTCCTCCGCGTTTTTTAAAAACTCAAAAATTATTCCTATATTAGAGAAAAGACTTTAAAATATTTCCCTTCTTTCCCCATTTTTCTCTTTTTTTAAAACTTTCTCCATTTTTAAATCTTCATATTTTCCCCCCGTGTTTTCAAGAAATTTCCCTTATTTCTTTCTTTTCTCTCTTATCTCATTTACCTCCCTGTTTTCTCAAAATCAGGAATAATCCCTATATTCAAAAACATACTTTACACTCATTCCCTCAGTCTCCTCTTACCTGCTTCAAAAAAAACTTTCTCTATTTTGGGAACTTTCTCCTTTTTCCCATATTTTGAAAAAGCTTTTTCTATTTTGTCTTTCCCCTTTCCCTCTTTCCCCCTTTTCCCCCTTCCCCTTCCCCTATTTTTTAAAAATTCCGTATTTGTGTTATATTCGAAAACAGACTTCTCACTCGCTCCCCTACCCCTTTTCCTTATTTTTCCAATACTGTCAAAAGACATTCCCTATTTCCCCCTTTTCCCCATTAAAAAAAACTATAATCCCTATATTTGGAAACCGAATAAACACATTCTTTATTTTCCCTTTTGAAGAGAATTTTTGTTTTTTCCTATATTTTCAAGAAAACTTGTCTATTGAACTCAATTTCCCTTTTCCTTTTTCTCCTCAACTTTACTAAAAATCCCCTGAAATCCTTATATTCGAGAGCAAATTTTACACTGTCTCCCCTATTCCACTCTTTTTTCGAATATTGTCAAGACGCTTTGCCAATTTCCTCCTTTTCCAATACTTCTTTAAAATTCCCTATTATCTCTATATTTGAAAGAAGTCTAAACACTATTTTCCCTATTTCCCCTTTTTAAAGAATTTCTCTTTTTTCTATGTTTTCAATAAAATTACCATATTTACCTCATTTACCGTTTTATCTCAGTTTTACTAAAAATCATCTAAAATATCTATATTCACGAGCGGACTTAGCACTTTTCCCCTGATTCCTATCTTTTCCTCTTTTTTGTATAAATTGCCTATTTTTTCCAAGTTTAAAAAAATTTTGGCCTGTTTTCTGCTTTTGCCCCTTTCCACCCTGTTTTTTGTTAAAATCACGAATAACGTCTGTATTCAAAAACGGACTATATAATATTTCCCCGATTTGCCTTCTTTTCCTCTTTTTAAAAAACTTCCTCTTTTTCCCCTTTTTTAAAGAAATGTTCTCTATATTCTCCTTTTCTTTCTTTTAGCCCTTCTACCCTTTCTCCTTTATTATTTTCGAAATCCTTTATAATTCCGATATTCAAAAGCAGACTTCACACTCTATCCCCTATCCCCTCTTTGTTTCAATATTATCAAAAAAACTTCCCCTATTTTCCACTTTTCCTGATATTTTTCTAAAAATACCCTATTATCTCTATGTTTTAGAACATACTTCATACGCTTTCCCCTTTTCCCCTCTTTTTAAAAAACTTCCTTTGTTTCCACATGTTTTCTGCTTTTTCTTCTATTCTTCTCACACTCTTTTTTCCAATATTGTCAAGAAATTTTTCCCAATTTCACACTCTTTCACCTATTATATCTTTCCCCCCTTTTTTTAAAAAGAAATCCTCTTTTTTTCTCATGTTTTTAAGAAACTTTACCTATTTTTCCCGTCTTTCTAAAAATATCCTATAATTCCTCTATCTTGAGAAGAGGTACTATTTTTAATGTCCCACCTGTTTCCCCACGCTTTTAAGAAACTTTCCCTATTTAACCCTTTCCCCTTGTTTCCTTAATTTCCCTCAAAATCGTCTAAAATCACTGTATGCAAGAGAAGACCTCATAATACTTCCCCTATTCCCCTATTTCCCTCTTTTCCTCTTCTTTTATAAACTTTCTCTTTTCCCCACTTTCTCAGGAAATTTACCTTGCCTGTTTTCACCCTTTTTTACCTTGTCCCCTATTTAAAAAAAAAAATCTCGTATAATCCCTATTTTTCAGAATATACTTCAAGCTCTTCCCTTTATTCCCCTCCTTTCCTCTTTTTTACCAATATTATCAAATAGTCTCACCTATTTCCTCCTTTCAGTTCTTTTCCCCTTTTTCCTCTATATTTCTCCAAATCCCTTATGATCCATATATTCGAGAACAGACCTCACACTCCTTCCACTATACCCCTCTTTTCCCCTTATTTAAAACATCCTCTTTTTTCCAATGTTTTCAATATCTTTCCCCTTTTCCTTCTTCTTTTCTCCTTTTTAGCGCTCAGAGGCAAACTGAGTTAATACATCCCGACAAAAATCCAATTTTTTCTCATTGAAAATTCAGTCTCTTTAATTATTAAAGAGTTAGAGAAGAACTATTTTGTTGAAAACTATTGTCTTTTTGGTTCAAAATTTACCTTTTTTAGTTAAAAAAATGAATGTTGAAAGTTGAATAAATAAGTTAAAAACTCATTTTATTAGTTGCACTATCATGTTAAGACTCCTTTAATTCTTTCATTGTAACATATTAAAGAATTTTTGGTTAGTATCTTAAAAGTAGAAAATAAGGATATTCTAGAAAACGTAGGATGATGAAACTTTTTTGGATATATTTGGACATTAAATGGAAATATTTTAGGCCATAAAATTTTAGATGCTGATGTTAAAGCATTTTGCAGAATTTTTGGTTCTATTTCTTAATATATCAGATAGAAAAAATCGTTATTTTAAAAAAAGAAAGATATCAAAAGTTTCTAGGTATATTTGGACATTAGATGAAACCATTTTTGGCCAAGAGATTGTCGGCCTCGATGCTAGGATATATTTAAGGAATTTTGTTAGTATTTTAAGGGTAGAAAATAAGGATATTCTGGAAAACATAGGAAGATCAAATGTTATTGGATATATTTGGACATCAAATCAAAACATTCTAAGCCATGCAATTTTAGGCTCTGCAGTTAAGACATTTGAAGAATTTTTGTTTCTATTTCTTAGTATCACAAGGGTTAAAAACATTGGTCTTCGCGAAAAAAGAGATTGATGAAAAGCTTTTGGGTATATTTGGACATTATATGAAACCATTTTGGGCCAAGAGATTGCAGGTTTCGAGGATAGGACCTTTTTAAGAATTTTATGTTAGTATCTTAAGGGTAGAAAATAAGGATATTCTAGAAAACACAGGAAGATGTACTTTTATTGGATACATTTGGACATTAAATGGAAATATTTTAGGCCATAAAATTTTAGATGCTGATGTTAAAGCATTTTGCAGAATTTTTGGTTCTATTTCTTAATATATCAGATAGAAAAAATCGGTGTTTTAAAAAATGAAAGATATGAAAAGTTTCTAGGTATATTTGGGCATTAGATGAAACTATTTTTGGTTAAAAGATTGTGGATCTCGAGGCTAGGACATTTATAAGAATGTTTTGTTAGTATTTTAAGGGTAGAAAATAAGGAGATTCTGGTAAACAGAGGAAGATGAAATTTTATTGGATATATTTGGACATTAAATCGAAACATATTAAGCTATGAAATTTTAATGGCTAAAGTTGAGACATTTTTCTGAATTTTTGGTTCTCTTTCTTAGTATTTCAAGGTTTAAAAACATTGGTGTTCGCGAAAAAAGAGAGTGATGAAAAGTTTCTGGGTATATTTGGACATTAGATAAAACCATTTTTGGCTAAGAGATTGTAGGTCTCGAGGCTTGGACATTTATAAGAATGTTTTATTAGTATCTTAAGGGTATAAAATAACACTATTCTGGTAAACATACAAAAATAAATTTTTTTTGGATATATTTGGACATCAAATCGAAACATTTTAATCCATGTAATTTTAGGTACTAAATTTAAGACATTTTGCAGAATTTTTGGTTCTATTTCTTAGTATCTCAAAGGTATAAAACATTGGTCCTCCCAAAAAAAGAGAATGATGAAAAGTTTCTGGGTATATTTGGAGATTAGATGAAACCATTTTTGGCCAAGAGATTGGAGGTCTCGAGGCTAGGACATTTTAAAGAATTATTTTTGAGTATTTTAAGGGTAGAAAATAAGGATATTCTGGAAAACATACAAAAATGAAATTTTTTTGGATATATTTGGACATCAAATCGAAACATTTTAATCCATGAAAATTTAGGTGCTGAAGTTAAGACATTTTGTAGAATTTTTGGTTCTATTTCTTAGTATCTCAAGGGTAGAAAAAATTTGTCTTCCCAAAAAAGAGTATGATGAAAAGTTTCTGGGTATATTTGGACATTAGATGAAACTATTCTTGGCCAAAAGATTGGAGGTCTCGAGGCTAGGACATTTAAAAAATTATTTGTGAGTATTTTAAGGGTAGAAAATAAGGATATTCTGGAAAACATTGAAAGATTAAATTTTTTTGGATATATTTGGACATCAAATCGAAACATTTTAATCCATGAAAATTTAGGTGCTGAAGTTAAGACATTTTGTAGAATTTTTGGTTCTGTTTCTTAGTATCTCAAGGGTAGAAAATATTGGTCTTCCCAAAAAAAGAGAGTGATGAAAAGTTTCTGAGTTTATTTGGAGATTAGATAAAACCATTTTTGGCCAAGAGATTGTAGGTCTCGAAGCTAGGGCATTTTTTAAAGAATTTTCTGTTAATATCTTAAGAGTAGAAAACTATCGTCTTGTGGAAAAAAAAAGCGACACAAAGTTTCTGGGTATATTTGGACATCAGATGAAAACATTTTTGTCCGAGAGATTGCAAGTTTAGATGCTAGGGCATTTTTCAGAATTTTTTGTTAATATCTTAAGGATAAAGAATAGGTATATTATTCTAAAAATAGAGAGAGAAATATTAACTGGATATATTTGGATATCAAATCCAAACATTTTAAACCGTCGATTTTCAGGTTCTGAATTCAGGCTATTCTCAGAATTTTTGGTTCTATTTCCTAATATAATAAGGGTACAAAACAATTGTGTTCCGAAAAGAGAGATGGATGAGACGTTTCTGGGTATATTTGGACATCAGATCGGACCATTTTTGGCCAAAAATGATACGTCTCAAAGTGTGAGCATTTTAAAGAAATTTTGTTTTTTAATATATTAATGGTAGAAAACAGACGCGTTCTAAAAAAGAGAGATAAAACTTTTGTGTGTATATTTGGACATCAAGTGGAAACATTTTAAGACATAAAATTCAAAGTCTTAAAGTTAGGGTATTTTTTAGTATTTTTGATTCGATTTTTTAGTTTTTAGGTGGTAGGAAACGGGAGTGCTTAAGAAGAGCTAGGTGGATGTTGGTCACGAAGTTAGGACATCTTTAAGTTTTCTTTATTCCATTCCTTAATATTTTGAGGATAGGAAACAAGAATGTTCCTGGAAAAATTAAGAGATGAAACTTTTCTGGATATTTTTGGTCATCAAAGGGAAACATTTTAAATTATACAATTTCAAGCAATAAAATTGCAGGTCACGAAGTTAGGACATTTTTCCAGAAACTTTTTACAGAAAAAGGAAACATTTTTCGTTCATACAATTTTAAGTTTTGAAGTTTGGGCACCTTTCAAATTTGTAATATCTTAGTAGTAGAAACCAGGAGTGTTGCAGAAAAAAATAGGAGGATGGAACTTTTCTGGATATGTTTGGACATCAAATAAAATAATTTTAGGTCATAAATTTTTAGTTCTTCAAGTTAGGGCGCTTTCCAATTTATTTTTTATTTTTGAATATCTTAGGGTTAGACAATGGGGGGTTTGTTAGAATGAACTAGATTGATTAATCTTCTTTATTAACAATTTTGATAACCTAAAAAAATTATTTAATTATAAATTATAAGATTTTGAATAACAAGAATATTTTTTATTTTAAATACTACTTAACAGCTAGTTTGAAGGAATAAAATAAGTTGAAGAAAATGAATTATGCAAAATTATTTTAATTGTTTCCAGAACTGGAAGAAGTATAATGAGAAAGTTAATTAAAATTTAAAAATAAACTGCAAATTTCTTGATTTTAGTTGGAAATTGAGAGCGTTCATTAAAATTTTATTCCTCATTATGAATGCTTTTTAAATTCCCCAAACGTAAATAAAGCACATCATACATTTCAAATAGCGAATTTTATACGTCCAGTGTATGTATTTCGCCTACGGCTATGGCTATGCGAATATTGGAAAATGATACGTCTTGTGAAGTTCAATGCATTTTCTTTTAAAATTAAATAATGAGCATAATGAGCAGTAATTTTATGATCCGAGTAATAAAAAATAAACATTATTTTTAGGGGCGACTGAAAAATTACGAAAAGTAAAATTCCTGACACTGTAACATTCCCGAACAATTTATAAATTGTTCGGGAATTATTCCTGAACTGCTTGAACTTTAAAAGTCATATCTTCCGATTGCCTTCAAATTTTAAGAGTTTGTTAGCCTATATAATAGTAGTATACCCACCAATTTATAGACTTTTACTACCATCCCTCCTCGAAATACAGGGGGTTGAAATTTGCACCCCCTGGGCAAAGCGGGTATTTTCAAATGGTCATAACTTCCTTTCTACAAATGAGAATTGAATTTTTTATGAATGATTTCTAAAGGGTTTTTCATGCTCTATCATCCTATGAAATCTATTAATTTTAATTTTATCATTTTTATAAACAAATTGCCTTGTAAAATGTTTATTTAAAATTTTCTACTCTTCGGGCAGTTTTTATTTTTTTAAAGTATTTTTCAACGAAAGCTTGACTTTTTTCCAATAAAAAAATAAAATAAAAAAAAATAAATAAAAATATAAAATAAAAATATAAAAAACATACTTTTGATTGGTACAGAAACCCCTCCATAATGTTTTTTTTGTTGAGATTTTGCTGTATAATTTCATCATAACCGTCACATAAAACAGACTTGTAAAAGGCTTAAATAAATTAAAAATATTTTAAACTATTTAAATAAACAAATTATACAGGATTCGTCCTTTCTTTGTTTGGATTAAACTTGGTCTCGTGTAAAGCCGAAAAACAAAAGAGATCCACGTACATAGATTTTCATTTGTTTCTCATATTGTACCAAGAAACAAAAGGCAATCGGATAGACTGTTATTTGTTTCTTAGCTTCAAGCAAAACATTGCACTGTGTTCCTCTACTCTGACGATAAGGTCTCAGTTAACCCAAATTTTTTTTCTCCCAAAATTTATTTTCCCCAAAAAATCAAACATAAAAGTATGAATTCATAAGTTGGAACAACAGTTTCAGGTTATGGTAGCGATTTCTTGTCAATAGGCAAAAAAGAAACAACGTCAAATTACTTATAACATAAAATTGTTCGAATTTATAAGTTTTTTTAAGGACTGTTCAACTGTCAAGTTTTTGAAAAAGAACTAACTCTTTTTGTTAAAAAATATTAAGTTCTGTCAGAAATGCAATAACATAACCTAAAATTTGTCATAACTATATTTTCAGTTCCAAAATGTCAAATAACATTTTTATCGGAAAAAGTCAAGCTTTCGTTTAAAAATCTTTTTAAACAAATAAAAACTGCCCAATAAATAAAAAATGTTAAATAAACATTTTAAATAGCAATTTATTTATAAAAATTAAAAAATTAAAAACAATAGATTTTACAGAATGAAAGAGCATGAAAAACTCTTTAGAAATCATATATAGAAAATTCAATTCTCATTTGTAGAAAGGAAGTTATGACCATTTGAAAACACCTGGTTTGCCCGGGGGTGCAAATTTCAACCCCCTGTAGTTCGAGGAGGGATGGTAGTAGAAGTCTATAAATTGGTGCGTATACTACTATCATATAGGTGAATAAACTCTAAAAATTTGAAGGCAATCGGAAGACATGACTTTTAAAGTTCGGGCAGTTCAGGAATAATGCCCCTTATAACAGTACCGAATTAAAAAATTCTCGTGAGATTAAATTTCCGATAGTCTTTACTATTACGGATTTTGAAAATTCCCTAATAATAAAATTCTTAAATCGAATTATAAATTACTAAAATTATTAAAATTAAATTAAAAATTATTAAATAATACCGAATTTAAAAATTCTCAAATAAGAAATGTTGTGAAAGAAAATGTCCGATTATCAGACGACTAAAAATCCTGAAAAAATGGGAAGGCTGAAAAATCCCAAAAACTAAAATTCCCGAATTGGGCAATTCCCGAATAAAAAAATTGCCGAATTCTAAAATTGCCGATTAATAAAATTCCAATACCGAATTTAAAAATACTGAAATTATTAAAATTAAATTAAAAGTTATTAGTAATTACCGAATTTAAAAATTCTCAAATAAAAAATGTCAAAAAATGTCTGAAAGCATTCTGAATGTAGTATAATTAATTTTGTGATAATTTATTCAATTATATAAATAAAGAATGTCATTTTTAAATACATTTAATTTTGTGATAATTTATTTAATTATATAAATAAAGAATGTCATTTTTAAATACATTTAATTTTGTGATAATTTATTTAATTATATAAATAAAAAAATATAATTTTTTAAATGGGCGACTAAAAATAAAAATTAAGGGAAAACTACTAATTTT
>JAAAKG020167923.1:15794-27986 GCA_010014905.2 Druon quercuslanigerum | reverse complement strand
TTTCATCATTCCACCATGCATCACCGGATTTCCTTCCTACAACGGCGGTGCCACACATTTCTTTCGCACATCTAACAGTGATATCCCGGAACATGGTCCATGCGCCTTCTATATCTTTATTCCGTATAAGCGCTTCCCAAGCTTCCTTAACTATAATAAGAAAATTCAACTATTTTGTAGAAAAATAATTTATTTTGTTAAAAATTCGTTTTTATTGATCGAATTCAACTTTTTGAGAATTCGATTTTTTTAAATCCACTTTTCAAAGTGAAAATTTTACGTTTTAATTTTAGGTTAAAAATTTATGTTTCCTTTGGTTGAAAACTTTTTTTTTTAGTTGAAAATTTAACTATTTAGTTGAAAATTCATTCTTCTTGATTGCATATTATAACTTTTTTGTTCAAAATTCATCTCTTCGGTTCTTTCCAGTTTCAAAACTTAACCCTTTTGTTGAAAATTCGTCTTTTTTGGTGCAAAATTAATTTTCTTTGTTGAAACTTCTTTATGTGTTTGATGATTTAAGTATTTTGATAAAAACTCCTCTTTTTACGCTGAATTTTACCGGTTAAAAATACTTTATTTTTTTTTTTTAAATTAATTTTTTTCACATTCTCATCAGAGAAGACTTGTGTAAAATTTGCCCCCACTCAACTTTTTTGTTAAATGTCCACATTTTGACACAAAAAAAAACGAAAGTGAAAATATCAAGTCAAATAACGCACGATATGAAAAAAATTCAAAAAAAGAAAAATGTTAATTTTTAAATGCCCTACAAAATTATCATAACAAGTTTTTGAATTTTCTTGAAAAATCGAAAATTCAAATTTTTTCAATGTACAAAATATTCAAAAATCAAATATTCCATTTAGCGGTCAACATAAGATAAATGATGATTCGTCAAAAATCATGTAATCAAAAAAGATTTACAAATTTCTTATTGGTCACTTTTTGATTGGACGTGTATTTTTTATTTTATTTGTAAATAACATTGATAATTAAAAAAATTAAATTTTTGAAAAACGACACAAGGCACAAAAAAACTAATTCACAAAAGTAGTTCAACAAAAACGGATATACAAATTCTTTATTTATAATTTTCAGAAAGGACTAGTATATTTTCTTTTAATCGTAACAAATCAGATGAAAAATAAAAAATTGTATTCTTGGAAAATCGACACAAGTTGCAATAAAATGTTGAATAACAATTATTTTTAATAGGATGCGCACTTTTTTTAAGTATAAAAACAAGACAATAAAAATACTTTTGTTCCAATACCAAATCATATTATGAATTATAATAATAAAAATTAAATATTAAATATTTAATAAATACAACAATTTGTCAGATACTTTTCACTTTTTCTTCAATCAGATTCAATACTTAAATAATTCCAATAATTCAACCATTCATAAATTTCTCCATAAATTATATTGAGATTTTTAAATCGGTGTTCAAAATAAACTTTAAAGAATTCTTATAGAGTTATTCCAGATTTATTTCACATTAAATCGTAAAATTTACAAAAAAATTATCAAATTTGTTCAAGGGTCGCTCTTATCCTCTATCGAAATAATTCATAAAAGATTAAAAAACTTTTTTCCGTGTAATAAAACTGCTATTTAAAGAAATATCCGATGTGAAAATAGATTCACTTTCATTTCCCGGTTTTATCTATTCTAAAAAAAATGTGTTGAAGCAATCCGAAGTCTTTGAACTCGAAAGCGTTCGATCTTGAGTCTGCTCAAGCTTTAAAATTCGAAAGCATCGTAAGCGAGAAGGCCTCCAATTTACAAAACATCCTCAACTTTAACGACCGGTAGCAAAAAGTGCCATAAACTTACGACTTAAGATATGCGTCCATTTGAACGAGGAGCTGAGCAGGAGCAATAACAGGACGTGTAAAAAAAGCAAAATAAAAATAAAAAAAAAAGATAACTTTTCGACTTTTACAGAGGAGACGTTATTAACGATATGATCGATAAGCTATGATGGCTGTCGTTTCCGGTGCTCAGGGGGGTCCACCCTCAGCTTCCTGTCGGCTGCTGATCGCCGAGTGCACATTTGTCGATAAACGCCAATCTTCTATAGTCTATAGTCTTTACATTCATTACCGCAGAGCAGAGTTTCGAACCGGTTTTTCTCCGAGGGGGAAACGACTCTGGTAATCTCGTAATCTGCTCGACCGTTCGGTTATCGGAACTTAATAATCGGAACGTACAATCAGAATAATCCAGAGTAATTCGAATATTTTTCAGTGTAATTCACTGTGGTCCACTTATAATCGGACATAATCAACTAGAAATCCATAGTAATTCATTTGTAATCCACTTGTAATCCATTTGTAATCCGGCCTAATCCCATTGTAATGCGACGTGACTCAGAATATTCCACTCGTAATCGGCGGTAATTTAAGTAAATCGGAATTTTTCGGATTGTAATCCGAGGGAATCCACTTTTAATCCATTTATAATTTCAAACAATCCAGTTTTAATTAGAAGCAATAAACTTGTAATCTGGCGCAATCTCGAATTATCGACTTATAATACGAAGTAATTCAAATAATTTGGAATTTTGCGGCATAATCCACTTGTAATCCAAAGGAATCCACTTTTAATTTGCTTCTAATTTCCAATAATCGAGTTCTAATCAGGAGCAATGAACTTGAAATCATAAAACTTCAAATATTTTAGTTTATCCAATGGTCATATTTAGTAATCCGCTTTTAGACTCTCCCTTCTAAACTGGAGTAATCTAGTTTTAATGGTCCATTTCTAAACTAGAGTAATAAACTTGTACTTTCAAGTAATCCAGTTGTAATACGAAGTAATACACTAGTAATCCAATTTTAATAATACAATTCTAATCTAGAAATTTATGATTTAAATTAATCCACTTGTAATATTTAGTAATCCGAATTTTGGCTCTCCCTTCTAAACTGGAGTAATCTGGTTTTAATAGTCCAGTTCTAAACTAGAGTAATAAACCTGTAATTTCAAGTAATCCAGTTGTAATACGAAGTAATCAACTTTTAATTAAGAGTAATCCACTTGTAATCCATTTATAATAATACAGTTCTAATCTTAAAATCTTCAGTTTAAAACTAGAACAATAAAATTGTGATGTTAATTAATCCAGTTGTAATCTTTAGTAATCCGAGTTTTGGCTCTCCCTTCTACACTGGCGTAATCTAGGTTTAATAGGTCTTATCAACTTGTAATCCGGCGGTAATTTTAATAAATTGGGAATTTCGCAGTATAATCCACTTGTAATCCGATTAAATCCACTTTTAATCCGATTATAATTTCAAACAATCGAGTTCTAATTAGAAGCAATAAACTTGTAATGCGGTTCAATCTCGAAAAATCCACTTGTAAGACGGAGTAATTCAAGTATTTTGGAAAAATTTCAGTATTCTAGAGTAATCCACTTGTAATCTAAAATAAAATAATTGTAACGGATTAATTCACTTGTGAGCTGAAGAAATCCATTTGCAAGACAAATTAATCCACTTGCAGTACGAAGCAATCCACTTGCAATCCAATTTTAATAATACTATTCTAATCTAGAAATTTGTGATTTTAATTAATCCAGTTGTAATCTTCAGTAATACGTTTTTTTACTCTCTCTTCTAAACTGGAGTAATCTAGTTTTAATAGGTCTTATGAACTTGTAATCCGACGTCATCTAGAAGAATCCATTCGTAACCCGCGGAAATTCAGGTAATTCGGAATATTGTGGCATAATCCACTTGTAATCCGCTGAAATCCACTTTTAATACGCTTCTAATTTGAAATAATCCAATTCTAATTAGGAGGAATAAACTTGTAATCCGCCTCAATCTCAGATTATCGACAAAGTAATCCACTTGTAATCTAAAATAATATAATTGTAACGAATTAATTCACTTGTGAGTTGAAGAAATCCATTTATAACACCAATTAATCCACTTGCAAAACAAGCAGTAATACACTTATAATTTGGAGTAATCCGCCTGTAATCCAACTTTAATAATACAGTTCTAATCAGGAAATCTTCAGTTCTAAACTAGTATAATAAAATTGTGGTTTTAATTAATCCACTTGTAATCTTTAATAATCCGCGTTTTGACTCTCGCTTCTAAACTGAATTAATCTAGTTTTAATAGGTTTTATAAACATGTAATCCGACGTGATTCAGGATAATCCACTCGAAATTTTTAATCCAGTTACAATTTTAAATAATCCAATTATACTTAGGACCAATAAACTTGTCATCCGGCTCAATCTCGAATTATCGACTTGTAATACGAAGTAATTCAAGTAATTTAGAAAAATCCCATTATTCTAGCGTAATCCACTTGTAATGTAAAATAATTCACTTGGAAGCTAAAGACATCAACTTGTAACACAAAGTAATCAACTTTCAATCAAGAGTAATCCACTTTTAATACTCCAGTATTAAACTTTTAATTAATTAATCCACTTTTAATTAATCCAATTGTAATCCTTAGTAATCCGCTTTTTGTCTCTCCCTTATAAACTGAAGAATTCTATTTTTAATAGGTATTATCAACTTGTAATGCGACGTGATCCTGAAGAATCCATTCGTAACCTGCAGAATTAGGAATCTTGTTGCATAATCCACTTTTTATCCGCGCAAATCCACTTTTAATCCGGTTATAATTTTAAATAATCCAGTTGTAAACATGAGAAATAAACTTGTCATCCGGCTCAATCTCGAATTATCGACTTGTAATACGAAGTAATTCAAGTAATTTAGAAAAATCCCATTATTCTAGGGTAATCCACTTGTAATCTAGAATAATTCACTTCTAAGCTGAATACATCAACTTGTAACTGAAATTATCCACTTTCAATCAACAGTAATCCGCTTTTAATATTCTAGTTATAGACTAGAGTAATAAACCTGTAACTTTTAAGTAATCCAGTTTTAATATTATACGATGTAATCCACTTGTAATTAGGAGTAATCCGTTTGTAATCCAATTTTAATAATACAATTATAATCTAGAAATCTTAAGTTCTAAACTAGAATAATAAAATTGTGATGCTAATTAATCCACTTGTAATCTTTAGTAATCCGTTTTTTTTTGGCTCTCCAATCTAAACGGGAGTAATCTAGTGTAAATAGGTTTTATAAACTTGTAATCCGTCGTAATTCAGGATAATCCACTTGTAATCGGCGGTAATTCAAGTAATTTCGAATTTTGCGGTATAATCTACTTGTAATCCGCGCAAATACACTTTTAATCCGTATATAATTCCAAACAATCCCGTTGTAATTATGAGCAATAAACTTGTATAATCCGTATTCTAGAATAATTCACTTGTAAGCTAAAGACATCAAATTGTAACACAAAGTAATCCATTTTCAATCAGGATTAATCTACTTTTAATAATCCAGTTCTAAACTAGAGTAATAAACCTATAATTTCAAGTAATCCAGTTCTAATACGAAGTAATCCACTTGTAATTAGGAGTAATCCACTTGTAATCCAATTTTAATAATACAGTTCTCATCTAGAAATCTTCATTTTTATTGTAGAATAATATAAATTGTGATTTTAATTAATCCAGTTGTAATCTTTAGTAATCCACTTTTTGGCTCTCGCTTTCAAACTGGAGTAATCTAGTTTTAATAGTTCTTATCAATTTGTAATCCGGCGTGATTCAGGATAATCCACTCGTTATCGGCGGAAATTCAAGTAATTCTGAATTTTGCGGCATAATCCACTTGTAATACGACGAAATCCACTTTTAATTCGTTCATAATTTCAAACAATCGAGTTCTAAGCGGCACTGACAAACTTATAATCTTGTTCAATCTCGGAAAATCCACTTGTATTACGGAGTAAATCAAATATTTTGGAAAAATCACAGCATTCTAGAGAAATCCACTTTTAATATAAAATAATATAATTGAAAAGGATTAATTCACTTGTGAGCTAAAGCAATCCATTTGTAACACAAATTTATCCACTAGAAAAACCGGAGTAATCCACTTTTAAATAGGAGTAATCCACTTGTAATCCAATTATAATAATACAGTTCTAATCTGGAAACCTTCAGTCTTAAACTAGAATAATAAAATTGTGATTTTAATTAATCCATTGGTAATATTTGGTAATCCACTTTGTGGCTCTCCCTTCTAAACTGGAGTAATCTAGTTTTAAAAGGTCATATCAACTTGTAATCCGGCGTGATTCAGGATAATTTACGCGTAATCGGCGGTAGTTCAAGTAATTTCGTATTATTCGGCATAATCCACTTGTAATCCAAGGTAATCCACTTTTAATCCGTTTATAATTCCAAACAATCCAGTTGTAATTATGAGCAATAAACTTGTAATCCGGCTCAATCTCGAGTTATCGACATTTAATACGAAGTAATTCAAGTAATTTGGAAAAATTCCATTATTCTAGGGTAATCCAGTTGTAATCTAGAATAATTCACTTGTAAGCTAAAGACATCAAATTGTAACACAAAGTAATCCACTTTTAATCAATGATAATCCACTTTTAATAATCCAGTTCTAAACTTTTGATTAATTAATCCACTTTTAATTAATCCAGTTGTAATCTTTAGTAATCCACTTTTCTCTCTCGCTTTTAAACTAGAGTAATCTAGTTTTAATAGGTCTTATCAACTTGTAATCCGCCGTAATCCAGCAGAATCAATTCGTAAGCCGCGGTAATTCAAGTAATTCGGAATGTTGTGGCATAATCCACTTTTTATCAGCGCAAATCCACTTTTAATCCTCTTCTAATTTGAAATAATCCATTTCTAATAAGGAGCAGTAAACTTGTAATCCAGTTCCATTTCGGAAAAACAACTTGTAACACGGAGTAATTCAAGTAATTCGGAAAAATCCTATTATTTAAGAGTAATCCACTTGTAATCTAGAATAATTCACTTTTAAGCTGAAGACATAAACTTGTAACAGAAAGTAATCCACTTTCAATCAACAGTAATCCGTTTTAATATTCTAGTTAAAAACGAGAGTAATAAACCTGTAATTTCAAGTAATCCAGTTGTAATATTATACGAAGTAATCCACTTGTAATTGGGATTAATCCACTTGTAATTAGGAGTAATCCACTTGTAATTAAATTTGAATAATACAGTTCTAATCAGGAAACCTTCAGTCTTAAACTAGAATAATAAAATTGTGATTTTAATTAATCCATTGGTAATATTTGGTAATCCACTTTGTGGCTCTCCCTTCTAAACTGGAGTAATCTAGTTTTAAAAGGTCATATCAACTTGTAATCCGGCGTGATTCAGGATAATTTACGCGTAATCGGCGGTAGTTCAAGTAATTTCGTATTATTCGGCATAATCCACTTGTAATCCGCTGAAATCCACTGTTAATTCTTTATAATTTCCAACAATGCAGTTGTAATTAGGATCAATAAACTTGTAATCCAGATCAATCTCGGATTATCGACTTGTAATACGAAGTAATTCAAGTAATTTGGAAAAATCGCATTATTCTAGAGTAATCCACTTTAAATAATCTAGTTATAAACTAGAGTAAAAAACCTGTGATATTATGTAATCCAGTTGTAATACGAAGTAATCCACTTGTAATTAGGAGTAATCCACTTGTAATCCAATTTTAATAATACAGTTCTAATCGAGAAATCTTCAGTTCTAAACTAGAATAATAAAATTGTGATTTTAATTAATACACTTGTAATATTTAGTAATCCGCTTTTTGGCTCTCCCTTCTAAACTGGAGTAATCTAGTTTTAATACATCTTATCAACTTGCAATCCGACGTGATTCAGGATAATCCAATCGTAACCCGCAGTAATTAAAGTAATTCGGAATATTGTAGCATAATCTACTTGTAATCCGCAATAATCTACTTTTAATGCGCTTCTAATTTAAAACAATCGAGTTCAAATCAGAAGTAATAAACTTTTAATCCAGCAATCCACTTATAATTGGGATTAATTCGATTGTAATCCACTTTTAATAATCCAGTTCTAAGCTAAAGTAATAAATTTGTAATTTTAAGTAATGCACATCTAATCCGCCATAATCCACTTTTATACTTTCTAATTTAAAATAATAATGTTCTAATTAGGAGCAATAAACTTGTAATCCAGATCAATCTCAGAAAATCCACTTGCAAGAGAGGGTAATTCAAATATTTTGGAAAAATCCCAGTATTCTAGAGCAATCCACTTGTAACCTAAAATAATTTAATTGTAACGGATTAATTCGCTTGTGAGCTGAAGAAATCCATTTGTAACACAAATTAATCCACTTGCAAAACACGCAATAATCCACTTGTAATTTGGAGTAATCCACTTGTAATCCAATTATAATAATACAGTTCTAATCGAGAAATCTTCAGTTCTAAACTAGAATTTTAATTAATCCACTCGTAATCGGCGGTAATTCAAGCAATTCGAAATTTTGCGGCATAATCCACTTGTAATCTGCCAAAATCCACTTTTAATCAGCTTATAATTTCAAACAATCCAGTTATAACTAGGAGCAATAATCTGCATCAATCTCGAATTATCGACTTGTGATACAAAGTAATTCAAGTATTTTGGAATTTTGCGCCATAATCCACTTGTAATCGGCGGTAATTCAAGTAATTCGGAATTTTTCGGCACAATCCACTTGTAATACAAGGGAATCCGCTTTTAATCCGTTTATAATTTCAAAAAATCCAGTTCTAATTAGGAGCAATAAGCTTGTAATCTGGCTGAATCTCGAATTATCGACTTGTAACACGAAGTAATTCAAGCAATCCACTTGTAACACAAAGTAATCCAAGTGCAATACAAAGTAATCCACTTCGAATAATCCAGTTCTAAACTAAAGAAATACACTTGTAATTTTAAGTAATCCACTTTCAAAAAGGAGTAATCCACTTTTAATATTCCAGTTCTAAACTAAATACACTTGTACTTTTAAGTAATCCATTTGTAACACGGAATAATCCACTTATAATTAGGAGTAATTCGATTGTAATCCACTTTTAATAATACAGTTCTAAGCTAAAGTAATTCACTTGTAATTTTAAGTAATCCATTTGTAACACGAAGTAATCCACTTATAACAAGGAGTAATTATATTGTAATCCACTTTTAGTAATCCAGTTCTCAGCTAAAGTAATACAATTGTAATTTTAAGTATTCCACTTGTAACACGAAGTAATCCACTTATAATTAGGAGTAATTCTATTGTAATCCACTTGTAACCTGCGATAATTCAAGCAATACGGAATATTGCTGCATAACATACTAGTAATACAAGGAAATCCACTTTTAATCTGTCTCTAATTTGACACAATCCAGTTATAAGCAGAAGAAATAAACTTGTACTCCAGTTTATTCTTGGATAATCCAGTTGAAAGACGAAGTAATTCAAGTATTTTGGAAAAATACCAGTATTCTTGAGTAATCAATTTGTAATCTAAAATAATTATTTTTGTGACGGATAATTCACTTGTGAGCTGAAGAATTTCACTTGTAACGCAAATTAATCCACTTGCAACATAAAGTAATCCACTTTCATCAAGAGTAATCCACTTTTAATAATTAAGTTTTGATATGGAGTAGTCCAGTCCTAAACTAGATTAATAAAATTGTGAATTTAAATAATCCACTTGTAGTCTTAAGTAATCCACTTTTAATATTAATTAATCCACTTTTTACCTCAAGCAATTTAATTGTAAAGGATTAATTCACTTGTAAGATAAAGCAACCCACTAAGAACAGAAATTAATCCACTTTAAATCCACAATAATCCACTTTTAATAATACAGTTATAATCTGGAGTTCAACAGTTCTACACTAGACTAATAATTTTGTGATTTAAAGTAATCCATTTGTGATATCAAGTAATCCACTATGTTTAATTTGAAATAATCCACTCCTAATCAGGAGTATTAAATTGTAATCCGCAGTAATCTAGGATAATCTACTTGTAACACGCAGCCTAATTCAAGCAATTCGAAAAAACAGAATTCTAGAGTAATCCATTTGTGATCTGAAGTAATCCACTTGTAATCTGAAGTAATTTACTTGTAACTGGAATAATTCAATTTTAAGCTGAAGCAATCCATGTGTAACACAATGTAATCTACTTATAATCCACCTTAATCCACTTTTATTAATCCAGTTCTAATAGGTCTTATCCACTAGTAATCCAGCGTGATCCACTTGTTATACTAAATAATTCGGGATGATCTACTTTTTATGTGGATTAATCCACTTGTAAGATCGAGTATTACAGAATACTCTACTTGCAATCGGGGGTAATTAAGATAATTTGGAGTAATCCCAGCGATAAGGAGAAATACACTTGTAATCTGGCTTAATCCAGCTCTAATTGGAAGTAAACAGCAGGCAGGAACAGCAACGAAACCACGATGCTCTCTCCCTGATACTCGAAAATCGAGGAGAGAGCATCGCGGTTTCGTTGCTGTTCCTGCCTGCACAAATTTTGCTTGCCTTGATAAGGGTGCTGTAGGAGTGCCGAAACGCTTGGTGATTATTTTTACAAATATTTTTTTTTGCGTGATTTGATAATAATAAAAATTTTTAAAAAACGAAAGAAAATTTTTTTCCTCATTTTTTTGTCGAAAAAAAAATTTTTTTTTGTTTCTAGGAAAAATATTTTTTATTTTTTTAAATTGCAATAGGAATATTTTATGGTGGTTTTCCAAATTTGGTAGTTGGACTCTTGATTTTACTTCCGGGAATTATTCACATTATATTTATAAGCGCTTTATCAAGACAAAAAAAATTTCAAGCAGCGAGAGTCGAACGCGCAATCATACCGCCATCAAGCACAAGCGCTACTACCTGAGCTACCAGCGAATGTGAATTTTTCGTTGCCAAACAAAACAGCAACGAAACCACGATGCTGTTTATGCCTGCTCAAATTTTTCTTGCCTTGATAAGGGTGCTTTTTGAGTGCTGAAACGTTGGTGATTATTTTTTACAAATATTTTTTTATGGCGTGATTTGATACTAAATAAAAATGTTTAAAAAAACGAAAGAAATTTTCTTTCCTCTTTTTTTTGTCGGAAAAAAACGAATTTTTTTCTTTTTGCTTTTAGGAAGAAATTTTTATCTTTTTTCAATTTTCAATAGGAACATGTTTGGGTGGTTGTCCAAATTTGATCGTTAAATTCTTGGTTTTATTTCCGGAAATTATTCACAATACATTCATAAGCACTTTAATAAGTAAAAAAAAATAAATAAAAATTTCAAGCAGCGAGAGTCGAACCCACAATCATACCGCCATCAAGCAGAACCGCTACTACCTGAGCTACCAGCGAATGCGAATACGACATGTGGCGATTATTTCCAAATCGATTTTCTCGAAAACGGTGTAAAATTGGATAATACTTCTTTGGCAAATTATTAGTGAGATAATGAGCTTTCATTTAAAAAAATATGAACCGAAACTAAAATTTAGAATTGCCGATCTCCCCTTCTTAAATCTGAAGAAAAAAAATTCCTTCTGTGAAAGAAAAAATAATTTTAGGATGATAGATGGAGGCCTTCTGCGTTTCAGTTCTCGATAAGTCTGTCCTATTAAGTATTTATCTTGAAGAACTGAGCCAGGATCAATTTCCTGGTGCAATGAAGAATGAAGAATGAACTGCTTTTGCTAACTACTCCTCATCATATTAATCAACTAGGAGATAAGCACCGTACAAATTATAGCGATCTGCTATGCGATTAAAGTTTATCAATGAGTTCCTGTTTTGATCGGGTCTTGGCAACCATTAATCATATCATAAACCCTGTTGATCGACTTTCACATTTATTTTCTATCTGCTGAGATATCATTTCTACAAGGTGGCGATTCTTGCGACGATTTCAATTTCCAGGTCGTTTCCAACTTTTTCAGGTCGTTTCCAAATTTTTCAGGTGGTTTCCAACTTTTTCAGGTCATTTCCAACTTTTGCAGATCGTTTCCAACATTTTCAGGTCGTTTCCAAATTTTTCAGGTCGTTTCCAACTTTTTTAGGTCGTTTCCAACTTTTTCCGGTCGTTTCCAAATTTTTCAGGTCGTTTCCAACTTTTTCGGGTCGTTTCCAACTTTTTCAGGTCGTTTCCAAATTTTTCCGGTCGTTTCCAACTTTTTCAGGTCGTTTCCAAATTTTTCCGGTCGTTTCCAACTTTTTCAGGTCCTTTCCAACTTTTTCAGGTC
>JAAAKG020167923.1:0-15694 GCA_010014905.2 Druon quercuslanigerum | reverse complement strand
TTGAGATCGTTTCCAACATTTTCAGGTCGTTTGCAACTTTTTCAGGTCTTTTCTAACTTTTTCCGGTCGTTTCCAAATTTTTCCGGTCGTTTCCAAATTTTTCAGGTCGTTTCCCAATTTTTCAGGTCGTTTCCAAATTTTTCAGGTCGTTTCCAAATTTTTCAGGTCGTTTCCAACTTTTTCAGATCATTTCCTACTTTTTCAGGTCGTTTCCAACTTTTTCAAGTCGTTTCCAAATTTTTCAGGTCGTTTCCAAATTTTGCAGATCGTTTTCAACTTTTTCAAGTCGCTTCCAAATTTTTCAGGTCGTTTCCAACTTTTTCAGGTAAATTTTAATTAATTTTCCGGGTCAATTATTAATTACCTGGTTAATTAATTATTAATTTCCCTGATTTTTCCTTGACTGCTTTTCCATTTTCCCTGCTAATCAATATTTAAAGACGAAAATTCTCAACATGTACCATTTTTAATATAGAATCTTTTATAAATAAAACAGAACAATTTTTTATTTAAATTTTTAAATATTTAAATTTATATTTGCAGGAATGCCAAAGAGTGAGTAATGTGTATTAATAATGTGACTAATGTTAAATTCGAAAGAAATAAAATAAATTGGAAAAAATACAACAAAACATTAAATTCATTAAAATTTAAGTCAATTGAAAACAATTTAAAAAATGTATTAGTTCAGTAATTAAATAAAATAGAGTAAATTTAGAACAATTTATGTAAATTAAAAAAATTTAATAGGAAAAAAAAAACTTTAAATTTAGGATAAATTGGTAGGAATTTAGAATCAATTCCAAATGAATTCAAGTTAAAAAAAATTATTGCAAAATTCTTCGCAAAAAATAGTTGAATTTTAAACCAGGAAAGATTTCTCAGTAGGATAGAAAGAAAATTCAATCAAATTGTTGAATTCTCAATCCAAAAATAAGAATTTAATCCGAAATTATCCTCATCATTTATTACAAATTTGTAGCTCTTTTTCGGGCAAACAATTTTTATTCAATCATTTTTTCCCTAACTTCTGTCATTTTTCCAAAAATTTTAATTTTTTAATTTTAAACGTTATTTTTCACGAATAAAACAAAAATAAATAATAATAAATTTGAAGATCTTCGTTAGTGACACAATGTTTGTCAATTCTTTTTTTTCGTATCGTTCATAGTTTCGCCAAAAAATTGAATTTTTGATTTTTCATTATTTTTGTGCGATCAAAATTTGAATTTTCGATTTTTCAAAAAAATCCAAGAAGTTGTTGTGATAATCCTGAAGGGCTATTAAAAAGAAATGTTTTTCTTCTCTTACATTTTTTTCATATCGTGCGTTTTTTGGCCTAAAATTTTTATTTTCCATTCATTTAAAACATTTTGAAAATGCTTAAATCTGAAAATATTCTTTTTATCGAAAAAAGTCATGGGAATAAATTTTTCGTATTTTCTAATACTATAAATAACCGTACATAGAATTTTCAAATTTAGAAAAAAAGTGGTATCAAAAATGTTCAAAATGCGCTCACTTTTTGAATTTTTATCGAAAATGACTGGTTAACGAACTCGACCTTTCTTTTCGGGTCTAAAGAAGTGTGCCGAAGATCGACTTCATCCGTTTATTTTTTCGAGAGTTATCGTGTTAACGGACGGACGGACAGACAGACGCCATCCCAAAAACTTGATTTTTGAAATCAGGGGGTCTTGAAACGTGAAGATAAATGATTACAATTTAAAAAAAGTTGGATTTTCAACTTAAAATATGAATGATCTACAAAAAAGCTATTTACTTTCAAAAAATTGAATTTTAAACTGAAAACTATCACTTTTAAATCCCAAACGGAAGAGTTAAAATTTCAGTTAAAAGAGTTATTTTCAACGGAAAAAAACGAATTTTTAACAAAATAGTTAATTTTCTATCCAAAATTTTCTACAAAAAAAAAAAACTAATTTTTTTACAAAATGATTCAGTTTTCATAGTAAAAGGTCGAATGTTTTAGAAACCAATTAACTTTAATGCTATGTTTTCAACCAATTATGAAATAGTTAAATTTTAAGTAAAAATTAATTTTTAACAAGAAAAACGAATTTTCAAACAGAGTAGATAAATTTAATAAAAAAAATTGATTTTGTGCCATAAAAGATAATTTTACAACAAAATACAACAAATTTTTAAACAAATTGGCGAATTTTCAAGTACAAACATTTTAATTTTCAACTAATAATGGAATTAGTAAATTTTTAATTAAAAAAAAAGAATTTTTAACCCAATAGTTCTATCTTTAAGCAAAAAAAAAATGCATTTTTAACAAAGAAGTTAAGTCTTTAACGAAATATTATTATTTAGAAATTCGTCTTTTTAGGCAGAAAATTCATCTTCTTGGTTAAAAATTAATATGTTTTGGTTAAGACTTTAACTATTTTTTGAAAATTCAATTTATTTGTTGAAAATTTGTCTTTCTGGCTTAAATATTCAACAATTTGGTAAAAAATTAAACGATTTGGTTGAAGCTTTTGTTTGGAAATTCTTTTTTTGTTTAAAATGAACTTTTCTGTCGAAAATTCAACTGTTTTATTAAAAAAACCTATTTATTAATATTTCTTGATTTAAAGTTGAATTTCTTGTTAAAAATTTGAAACAAAATATATTTTGTTTCAAATTTGGATTAAAATTCAACTTTGTAGTTTCAAAACTGAACTATCTGTTTTAAAATTAAACTATTTAGTTGAAAATTCATCTCTTTTGTTTAAAATTCATATTTTTCGGTTAAAAAGTTAAATATTTTCTCTAAAAAATTCGATAGTTTAGCTGAGAACTCAACTCTATTGTTGCAAAATTAGTAAAGACTTTAACTATTTTGTTTAAAATTCAACTTATTTGTGGAAAATTTGTTTTTCTGGCTTAAATATTCAAAAATTTGATCGAAAATTAAACAATTTGGTAGAAACTTTTGTTTAGAGATTCTTTTTTTTTTTTTTTAATCGAACTTTTCTGTTGAAAATTCAACTGTCTTATTAAAAAAATCTTTTTTTTATTTAAAATTTATCTATTTTGCAGCAAATGAAATTGCTTTTAATTAAAGATTAATCACATTTGTTTATAAATTCGAGAATTTAGTTGTAAAAGATTTTTTCTTTAATTAATCTTTCTTGATTTAAAGTTGACTTTCTTGTTAAAAATTGCACTATTTTGTTCAAAATTTAGCTTTCTTAATTGAAAATGAACTTTTCTTTTAGAAATTCAAATCTTTTGTTAAAAAGTAATCTTTTTTGTGAACTATGGCATTGTTTTGTAAAACTTTGGAATAAAATTCAACTTTGTAGTTTTAAAACTTAACTATCTGGTTTAAAATACAACTATTTAGTTGAAAATTTATATTTTCCGGTTAAAAAGTTAATATTAAATATTAATAATAATTAGCAAATTAAATTAAATTAATTAATATTCAGGTAAATATTTTCTCTAAAAAATTCGATAGTTTAGCCGAGAACTCAACTTTATTGTTGCAAAATTAATTTATCGTGATTGAAAATTAAATTTTTTTGTTATGTTGAAAATACAACTAGTTTGTTGAAAGTTAATATTTTTTGGGTAAGGATTCATTTTTTTTTAAATTCATATTTTTTGCTGAAACAATCATTTTTAACTGGAAATTTAACAATTTAAATCTCTAAAAAAAAGTTTTTATTTAGAAATTCGTCTTCTGAGGTAAAAAGTTCATCTTCTTGCTTGAAAATTATTTAGTATTTTTCACTTAGTATTTAGCAAAAAATTCAACTTATTTGTAGAAAATTCATTTTTTTTTTGGTTAAAAATTTTTTTAATCACCTTTTTTGTTACTCAATCATATTTTCGGATTCAAAATTTAACTGCTTTGTAGATCATTCGTCTTTTGGCTTTAAAATTCAAAAATTTGTTAAAAAATTTTTAATAAAGATTAACCTCTTTGGATGAAAATTAAATTAATTTGTTTAAGAGTGGTTTAGATTGAAAAAATTCGACAGTTTAGCTGAGAACTCAACTCTATTGTTGTAAAATTCATTTATCGTGATTGAAAATTAATTTTTTGTTATGTTGAAAATAAAACTACCTTGTTAAATTTAATCATTTTTGGATAAGGATTAATTTTTTTAACAAATCTTATTTTTTGCTTAAACAATAATTTTCAACTGAAAATTTAACAATTTAAATCTTTAAACATATACTATTATTTAGAATTTCTTCTTTTTAACTAAAAAAATTCATCTTCTTGCTTGAAAATTAATCTGTTTTGGTTCAAAATTAAACTATTTAGTAAAAAATTCAACTTAGTTGTGGAAAATTGATTTTTTTTGCTTAAAAATTCAATAATTTGGTAAGAAAGGAAACGATTTCGTTAAGAAACGAAATATTTATATTGCAAAATTGGATTACATTTTTTTTTTAATTACCTTTTTTGTTGCTAAGTCATATTTTCGGATTGAAAATTTAATTGTTTTGTAGAGCATTCGTTTTTTCGCTTTAAAATTTAACAAATTTGTTAAAAATGGTTTTTTAAAGAATAACCTCTTTGGTTAAAAATTAAATTACTTTGTTTAAGTTAAGAAAATTCGACAGTTTAGCTGAGAACTCAACTCTATTGTTGTAAAATTTATTTATCGTGGTAGAAAATTAATTTTTTTTTATGTTGAAAATGAAATATTTTTTTTTAAAAGTTAATATTTTTTAGGTAAGCATTCATTTGTTTAACAATTCATATTTTTTGCTTAAACAATAATTTTCACCTAAAAATTTAACAATTTAAATCTTGAAACAAATATCATTATTTAGAAATTCGTCTTCTTAGGTAAAAAGTTCATCTTCTTCCTTGAAAATTAATCTGTTTTGGTTAAAAATTCAACTGATATGTAGAAAATTCATTTTTTTTCGCTTAAAAATTCAATAATTTGATAGGAAAGTTAACGATTTAGTTAAGAATCCAAACATTTATATATGAAAATGTAATTTTTTAAGTTTTTTTTTAATTACCTTTTATGTTGATAAATCATATTTTCGGATTGAAAATTTAACTATTTTGTTTTGGCTTCAAAATTGAACAAATTTGTTAAAAATGTTTTTTTTTAAAGATTAATTTCTTTGGTTGAAAATTAAATTACTTTGTTTAAGAGTAGTTTAAGTTAAAAAAATTCGACAGTTTAACTGAGAACTCAACTTTATTGTTGCAAAATTAATTTATCGTGATTGAAAATTAAACTTTTTTGTTATTTAGAAAATGCAACTACTTTGACAAAAGTTAATCTTTTTTGAGTGAGGATTAATTTTTTTAAACAATTCATATTTTTTGCTTAAACAATAATCAAGTTAAAAATTTAACTATTTAGTAGAAAACTCAACTCATTTGTAGAAAATGGATTTTTTTGCTTGAAAATTCAATAATTTTTTTTTTTCCAATTCATATTTTTTGCTGAAAGAATCATTTTTAACTGAAAATTGAACAATTTCATTTTTGGTTACATATTAACCGGTTTTAGTTTGAAAATTCAACTATTTGGTTCAAAATTCGTATTTTTTGTGAAATCTTTTTTTTTTGGGTTGGCGACTCATATTATTATTTGAAAAAATAAATAAATAAATAAAAATAATGATATTAAAAGAAATCTGTATTATCATTAGAGCTAGCCTAACGTCATTTCTCACAAATTGGAAAATAATTTAAAAATTCTTTTTTAAATATCGTTTGTCTGAAAAAAGATCTTCTCAATTCGCTGCACTGGGAATCGAACCGTAGAACTTTCGATTGCCAGTCAAATGCTTTCCCATTAAGCTATCTGAGATATCGAAGAAGAATTTTTTTCAGAAATATACGCTGTCTCAAGCAATGTTTTACATTTATGATACGAGTAATTTAAAGGAATCTGTATTATCATCAGAGGTAGTTACTATCAACCATATTTCATTATTTCTGAAAAATGTTTCTTCTGTCGATCCCTCTAACAGCTTAATGGGAAAGCACCCGACCCGCAATCGGAAGTTCTGTTATTCAATTCCCAGTGGAGCGAAGTGAGATCTTTTTTTTTTAGAAAAATTTAATTTGAGAAACGGACTAATAAGGCAGTTTATGGACAGACATTTATACGGGTTTAAAAAAATAGGGTAAAAGGGGAAATAGGGGACTGATCATAATCCCTGCAAGTTCCAACTAAAGAGTAGGTCAACCAGGTCAACCAGGTGGGTTTCCAGGGCGTTAATCTTGAGAACTTGGGAATGGGAGGTTTCTTTTGGATTTGGTGATTAGATTTGACATTTGAAATTTAGATGTTTAGATATTTAGATGTTCTGACTGGAAGGAAATTAAAAAGAGATGTTTTCATTTTTTTAAATTGAATAATGTTTTGAGAGGACTCACTGTTGGCATGACTTTTAACTTGCAGGGGAAGACGGCGATGTGTTTGTGTTCGTCCCGTTTACGTTGCCTGAGCTCCTCCCTATAGGCGGTGAACTTGTCGAACAGATGGTAGATGATGTCTGCCTGGAAGATTTTCACGCCAATAGAATCTGCTAATTCCTGGGCATCCTTCTCGATTTTCACGTCGAAGGCAAGAATCGTCGCGTATCTGCAACAGAAGAAATTATTTTTATTTCTATTCAATCAGTACCAAGAACTAAAAAAAGGTTATCCCAACTAATAAAATAGCAACAGAATATCTTAGAAAATACATAATTAGGCCAACTATGCACTTTTTCCAGTTTTAGCGCGGCGAGTGATGTACGATAGTTTATGCTCATATCATGATATATGGTAGTTAACGATCAATTTTGGGCAGGGAGCCCATTTTACGTACGTCATTTTTAGGTTATAGAATTTTTTTACTAGTTACAGCTAGTAGAATTTTGCAGGGTGTTCGAGAACTTTATTTCAAAAATTCTCTAATTTTTTCTTGACTAATTTTTCATTTTCCATTATCTTTAACATTCTAATACCATCTTTTTCTTCTTGTAATACTTTTGACAGAGAATCTTTTATAAACGGAATAAAACAGTATTTTAGATTCGAATTTTTAATTTAGAAATTTATTGATTTATTTTAAACAGAATATTTGTCTTTTCTACTAAAAAGGATGGCTTTTAACGAAATTCTTCAATTTTCAATAAAATAATTAAATTTTCAACTGAAAAGATAAATTCCCAACAAAACAGTGTCATAGTTTATATTTCAATAAAAAAAATAATTTATAAAAAAAATAATTTTAAAAGCAAAAAACCAATTTTCAAATAATAAATATTTTTTATTCAAGAGCGAAATAAAAGTTATCGATATTATTCAACCTTTAAGCCAAAGGACGAATTTTCTTTATAAAAATTAAATTTTTAAACGAAAAACAAGACTCTTTATCACAAAATTAATTTTTCACGAAACTAATGCATTTTTACCCAACAAAAATGAAATTTTTAACCAACGAATACATTTTTGACAATATAGTTTAGCTTTTACTAAAGTAGATAAATATCCAATTAAATCACATTATTTTTTTAACAAAATAGTTTAAATTTAACCTAATTAAATAATTTTTGAACTACAAATAGAAATATTTAAAAAAATTACTTTTTAACAAACTAATTCAACCAAATCTTTCAAACAAAAGAGTTTAATACTCAAGCAAAGAGAAATATTTTTAAACCAAAAAGTTTCATTTTTATAAAAAATTAAAATTCTGCTAAAACATTTGAATTTATAAATCAAAAAAATAGTTGAATTTTTTGTTAAAAAAGATTTTATTTTACTTTTCACGGTCAAAATATGAACTTTTAAATAACAAATAAGTTACTGAGAAAAAAATTGAATTTTCAATCCAAAAAGGATGACTCATAAAATAGTTGAATTCTCTACCAAATAGTTGCATTTTTATCCAATCAAGATAAAATTTGCAATAAAAAAAAAATAAAAAACATATATTTTTTTAATTCGAACTAAATTTTTTAATAATACAGTTAAATATTCAATAAAGCATTTTTATATAAAATAATGAAATATCGTTTTAAAACACTTGAATTTCTATTAATTTTTTTTTTTAAATAGTATGGAATATTTTCATCCAGAAAATATTTCAGTTCATTCTTCAATACCAAAATATAAATTTTAAATAAAAAGTAAACTCTCTACGATTAATTAGAAACAAACAAATAAAAAAATAGCACAATTTTTATCTGGAAAGTATTTCAGTTTTCTTTTCAACAACAAAATATTAAATTTAAACAAAAAGTCAATTTTTCTAGAAATAGTTAGATTTACAACAAAACTGAATTTTTAACAAAAAAAGTATAAATTTTCAACAAAATTGTTGAGTTTAAAAAAAACAGCTGTATTTTTATACAAGAAAGATATTAATTGTGCTAAAGCAGGCGAATTTTAAAATTAAAGAAGCAAAATTTCAAAAAAGAGATGAATTTTCAAACTTACAGTTGAATTTGTATTTAAGAAAGATGAAATTTCTTCTAATACAGATGAATTTAAAGAAAAAAAAACCTTTTAAAAAATAATTAAAATTTTATCTAAAGAAGATTCTAGTTCACTATCTAATACCAAAATAAGAATGGTAAACAATAAGTTAATTTTCTGCTAAAAAGTGGAATTTTAAACAAGATTTTTAATTTTTTTGACTAAAAAGGAGAATTTTTTTGCGAATTTGCAAAAATTTAAAGCATGGTTGTCCCAACTAAGCATTTTTAAGTTTTGTTCCAATTTTAAGCCATAGTATATGCAATAAGTAAAAAAAATATTGTGCGGAGAGTGATGTACGATAATGAAAAATAAGTTTTGGGTAAGGCAACTGATCAAAGAAATTTGTTGTTTGGGTTTAATGGATGATACTAACTCATCGCATCTGTCAGAAGCAGAAAATTTGAAACAATGAGGATGAATTTGCTTCTTTATTTTTGATAAAAAAAGGTGCTTTTAAAAGCAAAAGTATATTACGGTACCATGGGACCATGCGCGTGTAAAAAATGGTGAATTGGTCCAACTGTTTAATTAGTAACTTCTTTAATTACTAGTTTAATTAATTATTTATTAATTTGTTTAATTACTAGTTGGCGCAACAATTCCATTAGTTGCAGTGTCTGTTAAATTAATGCCAGCAACTAATAAAACGATTGTCTCAACTAATAAACTAGCAATACCACATCTTACAAGCCACATAGAAAAAGTTGTGGTGCGAGTGATGTAAGATGTTAAAAATAAGTTTGGGTTGGTTTTGATGTAAGATTAGGCTAAGAGTTAAGTTAAGTTACATAACCTCTCTTTGCTCACCACAAGTTAAATATATATAGTTAGTTAAATTAGATTAATAAAAAAAAAATCTTAGAAAATTCAGAAAATTTTTAGTCGGAGTAATTTGTACTGAGATCGTGCAAACCCTTAGGGGAAGCATTAATAAAGAAAGAAGTGCTATGGGTGTATTCACTGCGGACAGATTTATTTTCGCTCACTTTATGAACACTTTGCTTCCTCACAGGCATCAAATAACTTTGCTTCCTAATAGAGGGACGTTTATTTTATTAGTAACCAAGAAAATACTGACAGTAAATAAAGTTGATCTTTTTATTTTATACCAGAAATCTTCAGGGTTACAATGTCAAATTTCCGGTAATTTCCCGGTTTTTTCTGGGCAAGTTTTTTCAGTTTTCCGGTCAACTAAAAATAACACACCTTCAACAAAACAGAACAAAAAATTATTAAATAAATTAATTTTCAAATAAAGTTATGAATCTTCACCTGCAATCATGGAATTTTAAACTAAACAAGAAGATTTTTTTTTCTACGAAAAAATACAATCTTTCAATAAAATATAATTTTAGCGAAATAGTTGAATTTTCAATCAAGGAAGACAAATTTTCAAATAAATAGTAGAATTTTTAACGAGAAAAAAAAAAAATAATAATAATAATTTTTACTAAAAAAATGCAATTTTCTACCAAAACTTAAATAATTAAGTTTTAAGTTAGGAAAATCAATTTTCAACCAAAAAAGACAAATTTACAATAAAATATTTAAATTTTTGGTAAAAAATTTCTTTTCATCAAAAAATAAATACACGAGTTCAATAATATAGCTCATTTTTAAACCAACAAAATGAATTTTTAATTCAAATGATGAATCTTCTATAAAAAAAAATAATTTTCAAAAAAAGAGTTTATTTTTCAACCGAGTAAATTTATTTAAAACCTAGAAGATCAATTTTCAACTAAAATTAAGAATATTTAACTGTAATACTTGAATTTTAAACGGGAAAAAAATTTTAAACAAGAAGATAACCTTTCAAAGAAACAAATTATTTTCTACCAAAAAAGTTCAGTTTTTAACTAGATACGTAAAATTGTTAAAAAATTAAATTAAATTACATTAACGGTTAAATTTTAAGTCAAAAATTTAACTTTCCACAAAACTGATGAATATTCAACTAAAATGATGAATATTCAACTGGAATTGTGGAATTTTATAATTACTAAAAAAAATGAATTTTCAACCAATAAGATTAATTTCAAAAAAAATACGAATTTTCCACAAATTCTATGAATTTCTAAAAAATAGTTCGTTTTTTCGTTAAAAATCTAATTTTCAGCCAAAAAATCGGATTTTCAGAAAAATAGTTGTATTTTCTACAGAAAAAGTGCAGTTTTTAGTTGAAAATGTTTTTCAACAATGTAGTTACATTTTCAAAAAGAGATAAATTTTAAAATAAAATGACGAATCTTCAAACGAAAATATTGATTTTTAACAAAAGAACTATTGGAGAAACTACTTCAACTATTTTCTTTTTCTAAATTTAGGAAAAGGGAACTTTAAAATTCTTTAACTAGAATAATTAAATTTTGAACCAAGAAGAATAATTTCTACCAAAAAATATGAATTTTAAACTAAAAAAGGTAATTCTTTTTTTAACTAAATATTAAATAATTAACTTTTTATTCAAAAACGAATTTTTAGCCAAAGAGATGAATTTTTATCTAAAATTAGGGTACATATGTTCAACTGGAATAATAGTTTATTAAAATTTGGTAAAAAAATTAAACTACTTTATAGAAAAAATTTGTATTAAGTGAAAATTTAATTTTTTCTCAAGCTTTTTCCAGATATAATTTTTCGCGAATTTATTACAAATAATTTTCATTTTTATTTTATAGAAATTCAAGTAATATGAAGATATTCTTAAATATTTTAGCACGGTAGATTAATTAAATAATTAAATACCATATTAAAAATTAACTTAAACTGCTTCAAATGCCTAACTTTTCACATAGAAATTTGGACTTTAAAAAAGATATATGAATTTTTAAATAGTTGAACTTTCAAGCAAAAGGATTAATTTACTACCAAAAAGACGATTTTTCCCAAAAATACATTAATTCTCAATCAAAGAGTTGAATTTTCAACTAAAAAAGATCAATTTCCAAACAAATGGCTGAATTCTGAAGTAAAAAATTTACTTTTAAACCAAAAATGTAATAGTTAAATATTAATTTTAAAAAAATATTCTTAAACAAAAAAAAAACAGATTTATTTTTCAAACAAATTTGATTTAACTTTTCACCAATTAGTATTATTTTTTAACCAAAAATATGAATTAATTACTAAAATGACCAATAGTTAATTGCAATACTTGATTTTTTAAGCAAACAAAAATTGTTTTTTTAGGAAAACGATCACTTTTCAAACAGGAAAATTATTTTTTAGCAAGAAAGACGATTTTTGAATTAAATATATGCATTTTAAATAAAAAAAGCATTTCCTGCCAAAAAATACAATTTCTTAACAAAATGCATACATTTTTAACGAAATTGTTAATTTTTTGAAAATGAAATAAGACAAATATGTAAACAAATAATTGAATTTTAATAAGAATTTTCAACCAAAATGATGAATCATCAACTGGTATATAAGAATAATTTTCAAACAAAAAGATTACTTTTGTACCGAAAAATAAAATTTCTTAACAAAATGTATCTATTTTTAACGAAATAGTCGAATTTTTAATTAAATAAGACAAGACCATAATTGAATTTTCGACTAAAAAAAGGATTTTCAACAGAGAATGGAATAGTCACACTTTTTGGTTAAAACAAAATAATGTTTAAACTAACTGACTAAATTAATACATGAGTTTTCAATTAAAAAGATAAATTCTTAAACAATAAGAATTAAGTTCAAGTTTCAATTAAAGAAGACAAATATTAACCCAAATATTTAAATTTTAAACTAAAAAAAAAAAAGATCGTTCAACAGAATACGGGATATTTATTTTTTTTTAGTAAAAAAAATTAATTTTCAACCTGATTGATGAATTTTTAAATAAAATTATTATTCTTTAACTAGAACAGTTGAATTTTAAACCAAAAAGATGAATATTTAACTCGAAAACTAAAATTTTCATTCAAAAAGATGAATTTTTAAACAAAAAGATCATGTTCTACCAAAAAATACAATTTTTCAACAAAATAAAGGAATTTTTAACACGACATCGTTAAATTTTTCTGTAAAGAAGACGAATATTTAACCTAATCATTTAAGTTTAAACTAAAAAAAAAAAAAAGAATTTTCAACAGAAAATGGAAGTTACATTTTTGGTTCAAACAAATTAATTTTCAACCAAACTGATAAATTTTTAAACAAAAATATTATTTTCTACCAAAAATACAATTTCTTACCAAAATACATCAATTTTTAACGAAATAGTTAAATTTTTAGTAAAAAAAAAACAAATATTCAACCAAATATTTGCATTATCAACGAATACGAATTTTAGTAGAAACACATGAATTTTAAATTAAAAAGATAAATTACGAATTTGCAATAAAAAACATGAATTTAGAAATAAACTGATAAGTGTTTAGCCAGAATCATTACATTTCCCATAAAAAGAATTCTTTTCAGCCTAGAAGATTGATTTATACCAAAAGATCAAAATTTTCAACAAGAAATAATTTTTCAACCTAATTTTTCAATAGTTATA
The DNA here is from genome assembly GCA_010014905.2 of Druon quercuslanigerum. Classification (NCBI taxonomy): domain Eukaryota; kingdom Metazoa; phylum Arthropoda; class Insecta; order Hymenoptera; family Cynipidae; genus Druon; species Druon quercuslanigerum. The sequence goes on along the minus strand of JAAAKG020167923.1, from coordinate 2,714 downwards.
TTTTAAGTGGAAAAATTAATTTTCAATAAAAAAAAACAAGAAACAACTCTTCAACAAAATAGTTCAAGTTGCACTTGAAATAAACTTAATAAACTGAACTTTCAGTAAAAAAAATTGATTTCAAAAAAAAGAGCGTGTTATTCCATTTAGTATTGGAATTTTAAAAAAAATTAACAACGCTCTTGCAAAAATTTCCTGACTTCAAAAAAAATTCCCTGAAATTTCCAGGTTTTTCCAGGTAGGGTAGACACCCTGTTGAAGATTCATCTTTTTTGGTAGAAAATACTTTTTAATTTTAAAACTACAACTTTTTGGTTGAAAATTATTCATTCTTAGATAAGGATTTCAAAATTTGTTGATTTAATTTTTTTTTGAAAAGTCATTTCCAAATATAAAATACGAACACGTTTCAATAGAACAATTTTAAATTAAAAAATTGAAATAAAAATGTATAGCTGCCAAATTTATATTTTTTAACATTTAAAATAAAGTTCAATGATTCAGATTCAGTTTTAAAAATACAAATCCACGTTATCATTTTCAATGCTCTAAATTTAAAAATCAATTAATGATCTTAAAAATTTAATAAATTATATTATTTTAAGAAATTTTAGGCTCGAAAACTTTAAACATTAAAAAATTTTTAGCTGAACACTTTTTAATTTTTAAGTTAAATTATTTTCATTTATATTCGTGTAAACAACCTTGAGAGGCTTTAAACATTTATTTCAAAATCTTGAGAAATCTAAAAGTTACTAAACATTTTTGCAATTTAAAATTATTTTTGAAAGTTTTTTTGAACTTGTAAATATCTTTTAAAATGAATTGAATTTTTCCCACAATTTTTTTGGAAATGCTACAAATTTAAAAAAATTTCCTTAAAATTTTGATGATTGCATAACAATTCAACACTTAATATTTTGAGAAGAAATTTGAGCAATTTTAAGAGCTATTTAGAAGTTTTGAAAACATTCAAAATTAATTTAAAACTTGAAAATTATAGCCTAATTTAAAATAAAATGTAGAATTGTACAGATTCCAAAAACAAAAAACTTATAAGATTTTGAAGAATTCAGAAAAGGCTTAAAAATAAAAATAAAAATTCTTAAGATTCCTATAAAAATAAAAAATTATTTTCTATTTTAAAAAATTATTTTCAGAGAATATTTAAAGGTTTTAAAAAAGATATAAAATTAGCAGAAAAAAATCTGGACGATTTCAAGCCATTTTTTGTTTAAATTTTCATTAATATTTTTAGATAAAAATTCAACAATTTTGCTTACAAATTAATCATTTTTCAAATACAACAATTCTACATCGAATAAATAAGTTTTAAATTGCTTACTTTTTTTAAATATTTTAATAAACAGTCAAATATTGCTAAATATTCAATAATTATTATTTTTCTTAATTCAAAAATTTGACTTTAAATTTGCTAAAAATATAATATTTTAGACTGGAACAATATTTTTAATTGAATAAAATCTTTTAATTTCGAATATATTATTTTAACGGTTTTTAGTATACAAATAGAAACCGTTGGATTTTCAACGTTAAAATCGGTAAATTCTTGAGCTTTCGAACAGATTTATAATCGTTTTGTCAAATCAATTAATAAACAAAATTTATTTATTTACATTTACAGTTGATAAAACAAAAAAGTTTTTGATCAAAAGTTTTCAATTTCAAACGCTTTTAATTTTGAATTGTGTAAGTATTAAAGACAGCATTTGAAACTTCTTTAAATTAAAAATGTAAGCTTATAAATAAAAATCTAAAATGGAAATTTTTCTAAGTAAAATATTTTTAAATTACGCACTGTAAACTAAATAACTGCATAATTAAATTCAACCAATTATTTAGAAAACTGTTAAAATCAAAGTTGGATAAATTTTTCTTCTGAAAATTATTAAAATTCCGGGTCAAAAAAAAATTTGCTGTCATTTCCCGGTCTAGTGGTCACCCTGCAAATTCTTTGCTGAAATTTGAACTTTTTTCTTAAAACCTCCTTTTTTGTTTTTGTTTGTTGAAGCTTGATTTTTTTTTTAATGGAAAATTTAACTTTTTTTTGAAAATTTATATTCTAGGGTTGAAAATTCAAGTTCTTTGTGAAAAAATTCGTTTTTTTTATTAAAAATTCAACTTTGTTAAATCCAAATATTTTTAATTTTAAATAAAAATATTCTTTTGTTGGAATATCAACTATTAAATTTTTGTTTGAAAATTAATCTTGAAAATAAGTGTTTTTTTTTTAATTTCAAAGTAAGTCTACTTAATGAAAATTAAACAGGTCATTTTTTTGTTAGTAAATTAATTCAAAATAAGTATTTTTCTTATTAAATTCATCACTGTGGCCGAAATTTAAAATATTTGGTTAAAAATTTCAGCACTTTGTGATAATTCATCTTTTTTATTAGTAAATTAAGGAGTGTATGAGGAGGGGGTGTGGGTAGTCTGACGATAAAAATTAAATTTTTTGTTGAAAATTCAGCTTTTTTGTAGAAAATTAGTTGTTGTTTTTTTAAATTTAAAATTAAGTCTACTTAATTAAAATTAAACGGATCATTTTTTTGTTAGTAAACTAATTCAAAATAAGTCTTTTTATTATAAAACTCATAACCTTGGCAAAAAATTTTAATATTTGTTTCAAAATTTCAGCATTTTGTGATAAATAATCTTTTTTGCTAGTAAATCAAGGAGGATATGAGAAAGGG
>JAAAKG020167912.1:0-27987 GCA_010014905.2 Druon quercuslanigerum | reverse complement strand
TGACGAAAATTTTCTCGTCTCTCCGTAGCTCAGTTGGTAAGAGCATCGGGCAGAAAATCTGAAGGTCCTGGGTTCAGATCCCAGCGGAGATAGAGACATTTGTTCACAATCTTAAGGTTTATCAATATTTTATTAATACTGATATAGACCAGTGGACAAACAAAATTATCATCTAAGATTAATAGTAAATATTCCCTGATCAACAAACCTAAGATCAACAATAAAAATATGAATCCATGTTTAGAAAATTAAAAATCTTACAAGTATCAAGAATGACGTCGTCATCCAGCTTGTAAGGGGGTTGCGAAGAAAATTTGCTCGTCTCTCCGTAGCTCAGTTGGTAAGAGCATCGGGCCGGAAATCTGAAGGTCGTGGGTTCAGATCCCAGCGGAGATAGACATTTTTTTCACAATATTAAGGTTTATCAATATTTTAATAATATTGGTATAGACCAGTAGACAAACAAAATTATCATCTAAGATTAATAATTTGTTTACCCATATTCGCGAACTTAATATCTCGGGAGCGTCTTTTCATTTTTGGTAAATAAAAAATAAAGTTTTTGTTTTTAATCGCAGCCCAGCCAGTTCAAATTTCATGTTAGTGTTCATTTCAAATTGTCAACTTCCACATCCATTTTCTTTCAACTAATTCATTTTTTCTATGAAACTTTTGAGGCCTTAAATCAGTAATACTTTACATCCGGAGGTCACTTTTGTATTATCTTCAAATGGTGATTTGGAAATAACAGAATGTTTTTTTTCTTTTCGGTATAGTTGCCAAAATGTTCCTTTAGCACCTTTTGAACTGCCGCTCCTTACTTACCTCAAAAACAGTAAATTTTGTATGCTTCGAGCAAGGTTCACTTCGTAAATTCCGTGAATTATATCCTGCAAGTTAAATGTACCATATCAAAAAATCCTCGAAGTAATGCATACAAATTTTATTATCTTATAGTCTTATAACGTCTCGTTTCATGAATTTTCTATCGTTTCTTTTCATTTAGATTTCAATTTCAATCGTCCTTAAGACTGCATATTGCAGGCAATCAGAAGCGGCAGTGATGCGACTTCAATCGAACAAAGAAGCGAAAACACTTTAATTTCCATAAGATTTAAAAAAAATACCTGGCGGAAATAACCAGCCTTTAGATATTGTAAAATTCTCTGTCATTGGTACTGCAAATACACTCGATCAATAATATTGACATTGCGAAAACAGAGGATTGCTTCTCGCTAGATGGAGGCACTTGGGCTGCTTATAATACTTTATATCGCAACAGGTCAGAGTCTAAGCGAAGACTAAGAAATCCTCCGTCTCCCTCTTATCCTTCCCTGATTCCCTTTAATTTTTCTGGTGAGGCTTCCTCTGCGTGGGAGGAGAAAGCATCAGTGGACATTCGATAGGTCAAATTCAGGCGATTCAGTTCGAATGCATGAATTTCGGTCTTCAGTCAGACCGAACTAGAGATTCCTCTAACCAATTAGCAACTAGATGTTCACTGCGTGAATGATAAGTGGCTACAAGATACTCTGTATAACTTATTTAAGTAATAACAGCACTTTAGTAGCGACCTTCATGATGCAGTGAAATGCAGACTGTTCAAGTCAGTTAAGAAGGTATTTTTAGTAACACCTTGGACGTTTTAGGTACTTTTTATGGCATTAGAGACATAGTTAACACTTTCACGTAATATTTTTTGATGATTTTAACGTGCTCTAATCAAGCTTTGGATTTGATCCCTGAACATGACGCTGCGTAATAGTATCGCTAATTCAGAGACTTCTTCTAACAGCTGGGACTTAATCTTTGTTACCGGAAAGATTCTTCTGCCAGTCCAAGTAGAAGTACTTGAGGTTGTAGGAAGCTTGAACCATTTTCCAACTCTTACGTCTATAGCCGCAGAGTTTTGGACATCATGTGGTTACAAGAAGGAGGATGTTGGCTTTGTCTAGGTCGAAATACCATCTCAGGTGAAACCATAAATTTATGAAGGCCACAGGAAGACACAACGTAGCACTAAAAACCTGGCGGACCATAGAAATAAAAAATTTTTTCAGTTCACGCTTATCAACAATGAAAGCAAATGGTTTCTTCGAGGCCTCAAAAGAGATATTAATGGTTCGTCTGGAAGTTCCTTGATCCAGCACAGGGGGTAACTAGAATTTAGGGCAATCTGTGATCCTTAAAAAATAGGAATCACTTATTCAGTTATAACGTGAGTAGTAGACTTTTTAAGGAAACTAGCGATGATACTCGCTACCAGTATTTTTCGGGTTCATTTCAGTAAATCATTCCTTAAAATCTGGTCAAATTTTTTTTAAAAAGTATTCCCGATAATTGAATTGAGTAATTTCTCTAAACTCTCAGAATATTTTTAAGCTTTTGAATATCTGCAAAACCTCTCGTGATCCTTTTAAATCAATTAAAATACCCTAAATCAATTGGAATCCCATAAACTCTTTTGAAATAATGTTAAAAAAAAATATTTAAGTTTCGCCAAAAGGGCTCATTCTAGACTAATTTAAAATGATCTTTTATTGCACTGGTTTGAAACAGAGAATTTAAATAATTAAATTATGATTCTGGTTTGAAGCATTAAATAACTTTTGGTCATAAAATTCACAATTGGAATTTGAAACTTGAAATTTTGTGTAATTATTATAATCTGAATTTGCGCAGATTTTTTTTATTTCCTTTTTCTAAATCAGAATTAAAATTATTTCTAAAAATTTTCGCTTACTTCGAAAGCTTTTATCTCACATTCAAGTCATAATTCATATAAGAAATTCACAGGCCTAGTTAATATTATGTAAAACATTATGTAAATTGTGACACCTGTTTTGACGAATTGATGACTACATTCTTGATCGTAAAACCAAAGAGAATTAAATGTAACCATCTAAGAAAGACAAGCTTAAAGCTATAAATCATTAAGATAACAACTAGAGGAGACATATATTATATATACCAATGAAGATCTAGAGAACTTATTACTTACCGTGTTAATCGAATTTTTTATCTATAAGTTGATAATTTTTCCTTTTAGTTAAAAAAACATGATGACTGTTTCTTCATTCGTCTTACCCTTGGTGTTGTTTTTCAATTCAATTGGTAAATATAATAATATAATGTATTTATAAAATCTAGTACATTTTTTACTTTTTAGGCCAATAGGCAATGGTGTGTTTTAATGTGCATTAAATTCTAATTGCTATTTTATTTCAAACCTTATTTGCGTTTGCCGAAATTAGTACAACTTTAGTCTAAAATTCTACGATTTTGTTGAAAATTAAGTTTTTTTTTGTTGCTGTAAGTTTATATTTCTGAGCTGAAGATTAAAGTTTTGTAAGAAAAATTCTTATTTTTTCGCTCGAAAATCCAATATTTCGAATGGAATTTTAAGTGTTTATTGACTGAATAATCTTTCTTGGTTAAAAATTCATCTAATTTGTTTGATCGAGAAATCAAGAAATTTTGAAATCAGCATTTGGTGATTCTCTTTTTCTGGTTGCAGATTGGAGTTCACAATTCGACTGCTTACCTAATGGCGCACCCATTCCAATTTGTACCCACTCTCGACTTCCTAATTCTGCTGGCAAACATCAGTCTCCTGAAAGGTCTCTCTTATAAATTTATATAATTACCAAAAATCTTGCGTCCATAGACTTAAGCTTCAAAATCTATAGGTTTATTTCTAAAATTCAAAATGGCGATGTCTAATATGGTGGCAAAAAGACAAATTTTCTTTGCTATTGGTGATTTCGTAATAGAGCAATATGTTTAAATAATGGCGAATTTGAAATCAAATTTCAAAAATGCAAGATGGTGGATTCAATATGAGGATTTTAGTGAGCGATGATGACTAATCCGTGATCAGATTTACAAAATTCACGATAGCAGCTAAATACCTATAGAGTTTGAAGCTCAGGGTCACGGACCCAAGAATTTTACTTTTCAGAATATATTTACAAATTTGGGCCGATTATATTCAATTGAAGCTTTCATTTACAGAAAAATTCGTATTTTTGGTATATAAACCAATATAATTATTTTAGTTTGCATTTTCCTCACAACTCTGATGACATATTTCTGAAGCTTATGAAATTTTACATTAGAACTCATTTTTTTTTAATTTTTGAACTGTCGATTGAGTACCAGAAAATGTCGCTGAATATTGCTTATTATATTTATGAATAATATTCTTTCCTGCTAGACCTCAGTCCTCGATCTCGTCTTCTCCTCCTGCAGAGACTTTTCGTCGTAGCAGGTCCAGGTCTCCTCGTGTCACGCCCAGGCCCCCTCCTGCTTCGTACCCTTCTTTACGCCCATTTGGACTTGAACTTGAACAACTTAAACTTGTTCGTCTTATACCTGTGACGAATCCAAAACGGCTCTTCGAAATACGAAGATACAGTTTTCCAAGCGATACACCACTTAAATTGAAAGGAAAGAGTAATGCTCTTCTGCCCATGCCGAGCGAAGAACAGATGGTATTATCAACATCCAGTGGTGACGTCGTGGCAATATTTGAAAATAACAATATACTTCGTGGAATATATTCGATTGTAAGTGAATTTCAATCTCAGGTTCAAAGGCGGGTGAAATTTAACATGAAAAGTCGCGCGATTGCTATCATGACCACAAGTGAAATCAAGGAATCTCCCTTAGGATTTAAATGCCCGATTGCAGAAAATTTCAGAAAAGTAACAGTATCAAAGATTCGAAACCATTAATACTTTCTCAAAACATCGTATTTACAATATATGGCAAATATTGTTTTTAAAAAAATGATAATTGGATACTGTATACCTATCACTATTAGTTGCTGTTTACAGTTTGCTTTTCTGGATTTTCTAGAATTTTGTAAATCACAATTTCTAATTGATGGATTTTAATTTCCAAAATTTAGTTTTTAAAATCGTGTATTGTAATTGTAAATTACTCCTTGATAATAAAGGTAACAGTTTCTTTCTCAATATTTTGATCATGTTTTCTAAAAATGACAAATTATTATATTCATGACTACTACAGTATAATTTATTTATCTAATCCTTTTCTTAAAAAATTGCGCTCACGAGATCTTGCATACATTGTTTACGAAATCCTTCTTGGATGCGAAGTTAAATGAATATGAACTTTAGTGTCTGTTTTCAACTTGCTGATTCATACCACAATACCACAAAATGATTTTGGACGTCTACTGGGATTCTAATAGGCACAATTGAGCCAGCACGTCAGGATTGGCATTAAAAAAGAACCTAAACCCAAAGGCTCCATATCAATAAACCCAAAAATCCCAAATTATACCAATTTCTTCATTGGTATTATCCGATGTGAGGTATTTGGGTTTTTGGAATTGAGGTTGATGGGTTTGAGGTATGTGGATTTGCGGTATGTGGGTTTGGGTTCTGGAGTTTGGGGTTTGTTAGTTTGTTAGCGAATAAAATTTGAAGACTTGAGGTTAGTTAATGTCAAGGTATATGAAGTTTTGAAGTCTGATTAAATCTTCTACTTTGGTCAAGTTCTTATGATACTTTTCAAAGTCCCCTCGCCTCTCATGAAAGGGAGCTTGTTTAGCGTGAGTACACTTGCCTCTCACGACATTTTCTCTTTAAACCCCGATCAATTCTCATTCTTTCTTTTTGGATTAACTTGTCTTTTTTCTTTCAAACAATCTGCAAATAGATCTTCGTTTATGTGGTACTTTAGTATCAACTTGTAGGCTTCAAAAGTAATCAGCCATCCTGTTTTCATTCCAAACACCATGGTATCTTTGTTCTATTATTTTAATATCCGCATGACACCTTTCACCCTGCTCCTCACTAAAAGCCCGAAGATTTTCCGGAAAAAATCAAGATGTGAATCAAGGTGATAAATGTTTGAGTACATTAAACATCCCACATTTTTGCATGCGGCCACCATGTGCTCAACATATTTTTTATAATCGGGATGCTTATTGTAACCCAAAAATTTTAATAAAACATTTTTTAAACCTGTCCAAGCAGCGAGTGCAAGTGTTTTCATTTTAGTTTTAAACTGTTAGTCATTTATAAGAGCCCTTATTTAAGGTCCATCCAAAACAATTTCATCAATTTTTGCTTGAGATAGGTTTGGGTAAAGGTGGTAAAAGTTTCTTTGTAGTGTTTGCTAATTAATCATTTAATACATTCTTGGAACCTGGTGTTAATGTTTGGCCAGCTGTCCAAACTTTTTTATGTGATTGTTAGCACGATCATGACTGTCCTAGTCACACAAAAAACAAGCAAATCTAACAAATCCATTTAGTTCGCTAAGTAGAATTATTATGATTTTGAAGTCATCTCATATTTGCCAATTATGTTCGTCACAGTTTAGTTTAGTTAACAGCATTTGAAGATCACTGTACCTTTTTTTTAAGCTTCTAGAATATGCTACAGGGGGAGACGCTGCACATTTCCATTGTGCGATAATACTGCCAAAGACTTTGTGCGGATAAATTAAGAAAGAACCGCCAATTATCAGGATTATAATAGATGCAATTAAACTCGAAAATCAAAATTTCAAAATCATTACAAAAAAATAATGAGACTTTGTGAGAAAAATAATGCCAACAAGGCTTCTCTCTTTTCAAGTAAAAATATACCTTAGTATTTTTTGTAAGATCCCCTTTTTGTTTTAGCCTAGATGCGAGAAACTTTGTGTTTTCTTTTGAGAGTCCTGAATCTCTTAAAAGATCATTAAGTTCTTGCTGGTTAAATATTACAGAAGCTTTTCTATTTTCGTCATTGACTTCTTCAGGATTAGATTCATCATCTGTTCTATTTGAAGACGCATGAGGTTCTGGATTTTCATCAGTCACTTCCATGGATTCGTTTTCCTCTATTCCTGTGCCAACTGAGGCTTCAAGAATGTCTTCTCGAACTGGTATTGTAACAGAAGCGACCTAGCGATATGGAATATCAGATTAATTTTTTGCATTAACTTCAATTGTAGAAACTGAACAGAAATAGCTCTCCCTTTTGCCATTCAGTAGAAAATGTTGCTCAATAAGCGCACAAAGTATTTTGTATCCAATTCTTATCAATATGACTCATAGCATTTGGATAACAAGAGTTATATATTGTTTTCTAATGATCTGTAAAAATCTTGCTGTTTCTTTTCAACACGAATTCTCCACAAACAAGACAGATATTCTGAATAAAAGATTTATGAGACAAAAACTTAAAGTGCTAAATAAAACTTATCTATTTTTCTACCTCCAGGACAAGTATTGCAATACAATTTAGTCATTACAATAAAATTGCCATATAAAATCAACAGAAAAAACTAATTTGCTGTTTCGAATTTTAACTTTTTCATAAAAATACAATATTTCGAGCCCTTAAAAAGTACCTTTAGCAATAAAGACACCAATAAATAACCATTAGGGATATTGCAGACCGTATATCATGCGGGAAATAATTATAAATTCATTTTAAACTTAGGCCATTACATCAGTAGAATAAATAGAAAATCAGAAGTGTTAATGAAATCTCAATTCATAGTAAAATATAAGAGGGAAATTGTGACAAAGAGAAGTAAGGAGACAGATTGGTAAGAATTCAGGTTGACCGAGAGAAAATTCTTTTTTCGGGGTTTGTGAGTTTGGAGCTTGTGGGTTTAAGGAGGCTTGCAGGTTTGAGATTTCCAGGTTTGGGAATTATAGCTTTCGGAATTAAAGCTTTGTATTTTTAGTTTATGAGTTTGGAGCTTGTGGGTTTGAAGCTTGTTGGTATGGGGTTTGTGAGTTTGAGGCTTGTGGGTTTAAGGAGGCTTGCAGGTTTGAGGTTTCTAGGTTTGGATTTTATGGTTTAGGGTTTAAAGCTTTTTATTTTGAGTTTTTGAGTTTGGAGCTTGTTGGTTTGGGGTTTGTGAGTTTAGGGCTTGTGGCTTTAACGAGGCTTGCAGGTTCGAGTTTTCTAAGTTTGGGGACTATAGGTTCTGGGGTTCGAAGATTTGTATTTTGAGTTTTTGGGATTGGAGCTTATGGATTTGGAGCTTGTGGGTTTGGAGCTTGTGGGTTTGGATCTTGTTGGTTTGGAGCTTGTTGGTACGGAGTTTGTGAGTTTGGGGCTTGTGGGTTTGAAGAGGCTTAAAGGTTTGAGTTTTCTAGGTTTGGATTTAATGGGTTTGGGGTGAAAAGCTTTGTATATTGAGTTTGGGAGTTTGGAGCTTGTTGATTTGGGGTTTGTGAGTTTAGGGCTTGTGGGTTTAAGGACGCTTGCAGGTTCGAGTTTTCTAAGTTTCGGGACTATGGGTTTGGGGTTTAATGCTTTGTATTTTAATGCTTTGGGTTTGGAGCTTGTGAGTTTGGAGCTTGTTCTTTAAAGGGTTTGTGAGTTTAGAGCTTGTGGGTTTAAGGAGGCTTGCAGGTTCGAGGCTTCTAAGATTGGGAATTATGGTTTAGGGGTTTGAAGCTTTGTATTTTGAGTTTTTAGGTTGGAGCTTGTAAGTTTAGGAATTGTTGGTTTGGGGTTTGTGGTTTTCGGGCTTCTTAGTTTGTGTGTTAGATGCTTGTTAATTTGGGGTTTGTAGGTTTAGGGAGAAAATTTATGCAGAAATTTCAGGTTTTTAACCATGTTTTGAATTTTGCTGCAAATCCTACCTACTAGAATCCCAGCAGACTCGCAAAACCATTTTGTGGTCCTGTGTAATTAAAGATTCCGAATTTTTTGCATTATCAGTTTGCTATTCAGTTTGCACTTTTTTATTTTAAAAGTCTAAATCTGAGTGTTTAATATTTCAAAAAGTATGTGAAAATGATCTAGAAGACAGAGGGAGGAAAGGTAGAGAAAGGAAAGACTAACTTTCTTCATTGAAGATATGTTATTTTATTTTGAATTTGTTTTTTGTGTGTATATTCATACAATATTTTTAATAATGTTTTTTTAAATTTATTTTTGCCACTGAAGCAAGCTTGAGCGCGCCTAGAACGTGCGATTGCTGGATCTCGCGCTGCGCGCTTGACGATATATTTAAGTCGCGCTTCGCGCTCGATGATTTATTCACCTCGCTCTACGCGCTCACTCATTCTATTTCCCGCACATGTGTGCGCAAGCCTTTTAAAATTAAAAGTCGAAGCATCGACAACTGTGGTTTGCTGATTTTAAATTCTCTTTTGTACAAATTTCATTTTTATTGATATTTTTATTATTCCTTAACACAAGTATTTTTACTTCATTATTTTTATTATTAAAAAAATGCGCATTGCAGATCTAATTTTTTCGAAGAATTTTGGTAAATAAAATGTTATTGTATTTTGTGTCCTTTTTCCAAAAATTTATTTTAAAAAATTTCAATCTTATTTTCTACGATTGAAAGAAAATCTAATTGATCTATCTCAAAATGATTAATAAAAAGTTCATAGATAAATTTTAGGGTAAACAACTTTAGTCTGTTAATTTTAGATCAAACCTTGTATCGTTTTTTGAAAAATTTAATTTTTAATTTTGAATGTTATTGTTTATGATTAAAAGGAAAACTACGTGCCCTATCAAAAATTATTATTGACAAATTTGAATGAGTTTTCGCTGTTTTTTGCAAGAAGAACTTTTGTTTATTTTCTTCATAGCTTGTATCGTTTTCCCAAAAGTCTCTTTTTTATTTTTATTTTTTTTACGACTAAAAACATAACCTAAGCGTCCAATCGAAATATTATTAATGACAATTTGGTACATGTTTTCAGTGCGCGAAATTTTTTTGAATAGAGCTACACAATAAATATTAAAAAGTTAACAATAATCAATTAATTATTCATTAAAAAATGCATAATTTAATTTAGTTCGAGTTATTATTTTATTTAAATATAATTTTAATTTAATTACATTTAGAATGTACCAATGTTTAAAGATGAAATTGGACTGTTCTTAAAACAAACTTTAACATTTAAATCATCCAAATATGTTCATAATAAATTATTTTCTCACAATTGGGAAAAATAAGTTTTGTCTATTTTTGTCTTGTATGCTTGATTTCATACAGAATTGATTAATAATATATATAAATTTTTTACTAATGAAAACTGTTAACTGTCTTTAATGTTAGATTTCTAACTAATAAAAATAATAAATAAACAAATGAGAAAAAGGGACAATTATTTAATTAGTGGCAATATTTGACTGTGTATATAAAACGAGCAATTATTAATCAAATGTTTAGAACTGGCCATTTTTAAATAAGAAGTCTGGAATTGTAAAAATTCCAAAGAGATAAAAACTTAAAGCGTTACAACTTTAATTGTTTTTAATTTAAAAATCTATTATTTCAAAGTAAAATAGTTAAATTTTGATGCACTTATTGAATACTTGGTACCCAGACTACAAAAAAATTTGAATAGTTTCAACAGAAGTTTTACTTTTCAGAAGAAAAAGTTTTGAAAACATTAAAAATTAATGTAAATATTGAAATGATTCAATAACGTTCTTCGATTACGAAGAACATTAAGAAGCACTTTTTATTATGAAAAACTTATTTTAGAAAAATATTTAAACAGACTTTATAAAATGTCTAAAATTTTCAAAGGAGTATCTTGGAAATCTTAGGGGAATTTTTGAAATTTTAAAAATAAAATTTACGAAAAAATTAAATCATCAAAAAAATGTACCTTTTTGACGATTTTGAATTAAATTTTTACAATATTTAATGGTTTCGAAAGGTTTTATGATATGATATATGATATGATAATTCAAAAAAGAAAAAAACCAAACAATTATTGATTTTAATGTACAGATATCAAATAAGTTTGCTTTTCTTCAAATAAATAATAGAATACACCAGACTGGTCTTACACACTACCTCCATAAACGATTAAAACTTCATCTTTTTCTATTAAATAATCTCAGATTTAAAATTTGTTCTACATTAAAAAGAATTTCATTTGACTAAGCTCAATGGATTAAAGATCTTCTAAAAAAAAATTTATAAAATTTGACAAATTACTTCCAGCAAGGCAAACACCACAAACTGATACGGTAAAAAACATCTCTGACCATCCTTTTAGAAACGAAATTATTTCAGCCTGATATAAAGGACATGATTTTGCAGCAGCTCCTTTAGGAATTCCGAAAAAAGAAAATATCAGGTATATGAAATTCACAATATATGACCTTCCATGAAAAAAAGCGAAAGACATAAGACGTAGGACAACCAAAATTTTACGCCAAGTTTAAGTTCTCTTCTCAAACTTAACAAAACTAAAAAAAATCGCAATTAAAGAACTCAAATGGAACAATGGTATGATAATATTACTCGCAGCTAAAGGCAACCCAACCATTTTTAATTAACCGTTAATAATGATTAAAGAAGACTCTACCAACAAAATCGTGGACCTTCTAACTGAGGATACATACAAAAAAGTTTAAAATCACCCCACAAAAACAATAGTCTGTAAAACAAAAACCCTTTTAAAAAAACTTAACTTGACAGAAAAACAATATCTAAATTATTACCTACTAATCCCATCCCTCTAAGACTTTACAGAGTCCCGAAAATCCAAAAGAAAAACATTCCACACAGGCCGATCGTCAGCGCAATTAACTCACATACTTACAAGCTGGCATGCTTCCTCGCCAATAAACTGAATCCTTTTACAGGAAAATCTGTTACTCACATCCAAAACTCGTTTGACTTTATCAAAAAGATACAACGGATTCGCATTCAACCCCAAAACATCATAGTGAGTTTCGACATAACATATCCCTTTACGAAAGTATCAACTGTTTACTTGCACGTATTAGTTTATAAACAATCTGATAAAAAAGTTAGGACATGAGGTTTACGAAAAACCCACCCATGCAAAGAGATACCTCTGCCCACCACCAACCATCTTAAAAACAATCGGCCATGAACAAAAATCAATACAATACGATTATAAAAACAAACAAATCGATAAAGCAGTAAGAAAATACACTCATAAAACAAGTAAACACAACCTACTAATGAAAGAGAGGCTTAAACAATTGACGAAATCAGGAGCAGCTGAACATCATATCGAAACAGGACATAATATTTTATTTGGCAAAACAACCGTCATTGCAAGAACTCACAATAATTTTCCAAGAAAACATAGAGAAGAAATCAAAATCTCTAAACACCCTAATAACATCAGCAGGGAAAATGGATACAACACTAATCCGATTTGGCTTTCCGTCCTCCCGGTGAAAAAAAAGACTTGATTGGCCGATCAGGTTCGACCAGTCTCCACGGTGGGGTGCTCTGGTCAATCACATGCATTGCAGGAAGTATATGTAAGAACAGCAAAACCTGTATAAGTAAACATACTGCCGAACTCCATTAGCTCCAGATTTATCATTATACGATTTCTAATTTTTGTTTGCGAATATTTCTTAAACTAAAACCGGTCAAAAGGACACTTGTCAAATAGACGAACACATAAGAAATTTGTATATGTAGGTGGCAAGCACCCAACGCGTTTGCTCCCTAAAAATGGCATGTATATTTTTCATATTAATTTTAATGATATAGAGAAGAAAAAGATTCAAACAGATACGATTTGTTTCAAGCATTTCAAATTGTATTAAAAAAAATATCACTGTTAGTCGTTATGAACATTATTATTTATTAGCAAAATAATACATTTTTAGGATTAACACGGGAGGATTTTTTAAGCAAATATTAATTGTTTAAAAATTTAAACATTAATTTTAAAATACAGTGCTATTTTATATTTTTTAGGCCACTTAATGGAGACAATACAAGGGAGTTTAGGTTAATTTAAAATTAAGATTTGTGGACAGGAAATTATTTTCTGAAAATTCCCCTATATTTTTCCTTAAGTTTAAATATCGGAGCGCTGTTATTCCTGTAGTACTCTAAAAATGAATTTTCTGAATTTTTAATATTTTCTAAACAGTTTTATGAATAAAGAAAAGACATAACTACGTCATTTAAAAACAAGAGAAACTCACGTTGGTCTTGAAGCAGACTAAAGCTAACTTAAATAAATTGCAAAATAGCAATAACTTTTCCGGCGTAATATTTATCCGAAGGGACGTGGGTGGGGTTTCTGTGTCCAGAATAGATTAGGCACTCTGAAAAGTAGCAGCGTATGATTAATAATCAAATTTTGGTGATATTTATTGTACATAGTTTTCCTAATTGTGAGCAAGTTTATAAGGGTAATAATTTCTCGACAACTTACGCGATAGCTAAATGTAGAAAATTCATAAATGCGAGCTTAGTAAGCTACATACCCTACAAATACCTGAAAACGAAATTAGTATGCAGGGTTAATTCTCCGAAAGCTGGATTAAACAAATAATTAATATTCGGCTAACACGCTCACAAAAGCGATAGCTGCGATGATGAGGTCAAGATCCAAAAAGCAGTAAAGCAAGAACGAAATTCTAGCACGAGGAAACACAGTTTTGTCCTGGAGTCAACCGGGGATAAAAAATTGCAAGTGAAATAACTAGTACTATTAACCTTCTAGCATATTACGCGCATGTGTTTAAACGAAAAACAAAAGAATGAAACTAAAGCAGTCGAGATTAGCTAAAAAAGGACAAAATAAATTCTCCTTTTTATATTTGATAATCCCAACCAAAGAAAGGCATAAACGATACAATTCATAAATTTTAGATATCCAAGGGGTTCCTCATGTTCAGAACATTACTAGAAGCGAAAACAAATTCAAAGACAAAGCTCGAGACGCTGAACATGAGGATCCAGGATGATCCGTAGCGTAAATAACATTTTGGTAGTGATCCTTACCTCAACAAAGCAATACACTGGTTCAAATCAAATGTAAATTTTGACGATATTTCGAGATGACAAAAACAGAGATTTAAGAAGGTAGAAAGCGCGACTGTCTTTCGGCTCGTTGCTGCCGTCTCGTCTCCTCTGGGCGAGTCTTCCCGGCACGACGCTGATTGGCTGCTTGATCGGCGCTGCCGTGGGATTGGTTGCTTTGAATATCGATTCGCACTTTCCGCTCGTGATGCCTGTTCGAGATAAGAATACAGGGGAAATTACTAAAAAGAAAATATCTACAGGGCAGATTCGTAGCATTTCAGATAATTGAGGAAGCTCTCGTCATCTCTAGAGCGAAAGTGTCTGCATTGGAATAACATACGGCAATTAATCTAGGACAATCAGACCTGCTTCTCATACTCATCGCTAGAGACTTGATGTAGGCTGGTCTCTCAGTCCAGTGCCTTAAGCTTCGATGGCCCTGTTAGGGGATGTGAGGACTTCCTACCACAAAAGAATTACTGTTGAAGATCACAGTATAGCTCCTGGCTACTAAGTTCGTTCCTAAAGCCTAGAGGAAATAATCCGGTGTCATCTTTGGCACTGGAGGCATCTCTGGCACTGGAGGCATCTCTGGTTTTCATCCAGGTTCCGGAAATATTGGAGACTGAAAATAGAAAGACGGGAACCAGATTCAAATTCAAATCTCGGTTTTTAATTTTAAGTGTCAACAACGAGAAAATCCAAGCTCTTAGAAGGCCTTACAGATTTCTTAAATCCTTCGATGTCCCTTGTTGAGAGTATCGACGAGGCAAAGTCATAAATAATAAACAAAAATATCCTACGAACTAATCCTAAATTCTTAAAATAATCCTAAAAGTGCCCTTAGAGTATCGTTCCACGTGCCGCTAGAACAGATTACGCCACAAAACTTAAACGATTAATAAAATAAAATGTAAAATTTTTTCTCGTTACAAGATTTCCCTCGAAATATCCAAAATTTATTTATTCCAATTTAGACATCGATTAAGCTACTGTATGGCCACTTTTCAAGACGCACTGTACTACCAGATCAAAATCTGCCTGTACCTCTTGTAGTAAGCTCTTAAGAGTCGCAATAGGCCCGGAGAGGCCAAGCTTACAGAGTTATAAATATTAAATAGAGTGCGTTCAAGCATCGATCTCTGTGGAACACCACTCTGAACATGTCCAGAATCAGAATGTTCCTCATAGATAATCTATACAATTATTTCTCTTCTACTCCGTTAAACCCTGAAACCCGCCGGATTTCCTAAAAGGCAGTTTTCTACTTTATCCGATCTATTCAGTTTTGAGATCAAGGTTTTGGGTTAAAATGTTTGTAGTAGAATTTATCAAAGCAATTTCCCTTTAGTTTCAAAAATCATCACTATTACCTTTGTTTTTTAAGAAAGCATAAATGCTTGGAAGTTAGACTATTCAGAAGTAACTTTTTCTGATTCACAAATTCTATTGAAAAAGCTAACGAGATAAGTATATAATTTATTAGGGATGCCATACTTACCGGGTCCTTGAGTACTCTTATAAAACAATAAGCTGTCTTTTACTTCTTTTTCCAAGATAATGTAATACAGTAAAGGATGCGAATTTATGCACCACTCAACTCTTATTTAAATCTGTTGAGTATACAATAAATCCGCTAAACCCTGCCAAAGTTCTAAAATTATACCACTTACTGAAGAAGTCCTTGTTCCAAAACCAGTCACTGCTGACCAGAATAGCTAAGCGTTATTAAAAGATGCAATGGTATTTAAAAGACAAATTTCTTTCGATTAAAAGTGTTTTCAAACCCACTAGTACAAATTAAATGACCATCAGAAATTTTAGCAATTACTGGTAAATGGTTTAATAATGCATGACTCCCCACAAACAAAAAATCTAAAATGAAACCCAAGAAGACCGCATTACAAATCAGGGTAAAGGTACCCTGATGGCATATGAGAGTATATTTTGCTAGGATATCATTTTCAGATCTGCGATTCAACTCAACCAAATTGTACCCCTTCAAACAATCTGTTACTGCCTCATCTCTTGGATCGATCCCTTTGTCCAAAGATGAACGGAAAGGAAAAAGTACTAAATCCTCGGGTGAAGATTCATCAGTTAAGAGATCCAGTTCCCCTCTAAGAGAGTCAAAAACCCCCCGATCGTCACCGGCGTATAGCAACCCAACGATGATTTGAAGTAAATATTACTAATAATAACTTTAATGGCTGGGCGCCTACACTTCATAAAAATTCAATTAAAAATAATATCTGAAATTTTATAGCAGCAATATGAGCGATTAACATATATAACTAAGGCTTCACAAGATCTTCCTGTATTACTGTCCCTAAAAGCTATACTTACTACCCAGCTGGGATTCTAAAGATAGGCCGGAAAAGTTATTGCCGATGACCTTCGTAAAGTTTTTTCCAAAAATTTCAAAACGCGTACCACCCTTTTTGAGGTTTCATAATTAGTGCCCGCTTTCTACTATTACATTAATGATATTGAGTTTTCGTAAGGTTTCTAACAAAAAATGTTACGGGGTTTCTTCCTTTCATGCGTGCGCCATATTAAATATCTTATTTTATTTTGAACATTATTTTAGGTATCATGGGTCAGGCTAGGGAGCTTTACATAATAACTTTTGGCGACTTTTGGGTGTAATTTAAATAAATAACATGGAAATTCTAGATCAATCCAAACATCTACTACCCTTTGCCCACAATATCCCCTTTCTCCTAAGACAGAAATGGTTAGTGGATTCGACATCAAATCAACGTCGTTCTTGGATCTCGAAAAATCGTCGATATTTTTGTCGATTAGATGATATTGTTCACTAAATTCCACGTCGCATTAACGTCGAATTAATGAAGGCATCGTTGCCGTATTATCAATCGTTTTAAAGTTTAATTCGCCATAATTATGACGTATCAAATGTAGTGCAGTAGTTATGAGAACTGAAATGGTATCCTAAACAAGATCCCATTCATGTTTCTGTGAATGAAAAGCACCATGAATAATTTGGTGCATACTTTTTTAATTATTTAATGAGAAAGAAAAGAAAAAGGAAAAAATTGGACAATTCAAGTTATTCTATTTCGACGACCATATAATAATGTTTAGCTGTGCAATTTTATTTTAATTTAATTTTGCACTCAGGAGCATTTTAGAGCCAAGTTTGTGTTGCTTCTTCTAATGCACTTAAATCGTAATCTGAACTGCAGACGAGAAAAGCACCTGCCACAATTTTATTTTAAATTATGACTGAGTAAAGCTTTTTATGCAACGTAAGAAAAATAATTAATTGCAACAGTGATGGCGATAAAACTCGAATCTTCCATTACGAAATGTACTTGAAAATATAAAGTTCCTGAAGTTATAAACGATTAAATAAACGAAATTTGTGTAGAAAAAGAGATCCAGTCGAAAATGGAAAACTCACTGCTTTTGATATGGTTATATTAAACAAATTTCGAATAAGGAATTGAATCAGCATAAGCGACTTTCATTTTACTTTTTAGCAATGTATATCAATATCAAAACGTTTATTAATCTCCTCCTGCTTACTAAATTCTACAGTCTCTTTGCTCAATTTATTTTTACCCAGCTTCAAAGTCTTTAACAATCTGGCACAGTTCAGAGGGCATTTAATGATTTATAATTTAGAATTTATAATATTAGACATCAGTAAAGTAAAATTTGCCTAAAAGCGGACGACATGGTGTCAAATCGACGTCACTTTAAAGTTGATTTTGAAACTCGACGATCATTTGACGGTAACGACGTTGATTCGACGTTTGATCGACATCACCATTCTGACTGGGTCACCGAGTGAGTTACGCTTACCCTGAAAGGGAAATAACTTAAGGACATAATAATTGTCGCAATGTACAAAAACCGTCTATAGTTACTATTTTAAAATTCCTTGAGCCAGGGCGACGCAAGCCTAAGGGGGATTCCTTTATTTATTCTAGGGTTTTATGCTTATTTTCACTCGTTTTTGAACTCCACCCCTTATTCCAAATATTCCACGAAGTTTTTTATTGCCCTCCACTATTGCCAAGATCTCACCATTGATCGTTGATGAAATAGTTTGTTCTTCGGTTGGTGTGGGCGCAAGTACCTTGTTTTCTATTCTCATTTGAATAGGTTTATCTCGAGGAAAAGTGTATCTTCCGGTTTCGAAACGTAGAATGTCACTCTCCTTGGGAATGAGCCGAACAAATTTATCAATTTTAGAGTGCAATCCACGTAGACGTATTGGACGATCACTGGCAAGAGAAAACCTGGTTCTGGCATGAAGAAAAGGTTCGGCAGGTAGAGGAAGTCTGGCAGGTGCAAGAGGCCGTTCAGAAAAATCAATTGTCTCAGGAGAATTAAGAGTCTCGTAACGAGCAATACCAGGAATAGTATGATTATTAGGTAACAATCAAACTGCAAACTCACCTCTGCAAAAAGAAACGAAATATTACATTTGTTAAAAGTAGGCAATTGTATGTTGGTATCTAATGAACAAAATTAAAATAATTAATTGTAATTAATTAAAATTGCAGAACTTTAAATTCCAATTCTTTGAAATTCAAAATTTTCCACGGGAAAGTCAGGGAAATTCAATATTGAAATTTTTTTAGCAACCATGGGGGAGGAACGTAAAAATCATTTTTTTGTTTTCACGTGTAATGCTGCAGTTTCAGGTTACGAAATAAGATCAGGCGATTATCTTCTTTAAATGTTAAACAATAGGGTTTTTAATTTTAGTATATTGTAATATTTACCAAATTTGATTATTTCAATGCTTGTTATTATGAATAATATTTTATTCAACCAGAACTCATTCTTTTGTTACTTTTTCTCCTCCTGCCAAGATTTCTCTTCGTGTCAGGTCCAGGTCTCCTCCTGCCAGGTGTCCTTCTTAACACTCACTAGGTCTTAAAATAAACATCAACAATAACAACTTCAACAACAAAAACTTTAACACGAATCCGAACCATTTAAAATTTGAACATACAATTTTTATAGCCAATTAAACCAATTAAGAAAAAAGAAACGATCGTGTCCTCAAGCCTATGCCACTAGAAATATAATAGTATAATCAAGCCTCTCACTAAGACGCCTCTCAATAGAGCTCCTCTCAATTGTGCGATTCTCAATAGAGGACCTCCCAATAGGGCGCCTTATCCTCAAGTGCACTCGAACTTTACCCCCACCTGCCAGACTCCGCGTTGACCGAGGAAGATATGCGTTTTGCCATTAATCAGGCGATCTAAGGAAATGAATCATTCAACTGTGCAACTGTTAAAATGAATACACTATAAGTTTGAGAATAATAATAATCTCTGTGGCATCGGTGACTTAATTGGTTTGATGCTCAGACTTCACCTCAGAGGTCCGGGGTTTAATCCCTGAGCCGGTACTTCTGTACATTTTTATATGTACCTTTACCAAGATTCTGGTGGTTCGGAGTCCACCTTAAGCTGTAAGTCCCCCCATCGTGCACTTGACTGAAACCCAGTCCCGTTTACAAATTAATTAAAAATGAGTGTAAAATGTATTTCACATCAAGTGATCAGTTTGTTTACCGCATTGCTAAACAACTGTAACTTATTTAAACAACTATTTGCCTCGAAAAATAATTAAAAAATCGTATTTTTTATAAAATGTAAAATTTGGTTATTGTTTGGTGTATTACATTTTTTTCAAAAACATTAGGAATTATTTAAATGGCCAATTTTTTTCTTGAGTTAGTATCCTACGCTAATTTTTGTTAAATAAT
The DNA here is from genome assembly GCA_010014905.2 of Druon quercuslanigerum. Taxonomy (NCBI): domain Eukaryota; kingdom Metazoa; phylum Arthropoda; class Insecta; order Hymenoptera; family Cynipidae; genus Druon; species Druon quercuslanigerum. The sequence goes on along the minus strand of JAAAKG020167912.1, from coordinate 8,456 downwards.
TAAATAATTGGAATACATTTATTTTGAATGATTACAAATTTATATTTGTTTAAAAAATTTTAGCTTTCTCAAACAGCTTTCGTTTAAAGGCTGTTAAAAAATAATTTAAAATGAAATGCATTCTGCTAAAATCTTCATGCTCAATATTATGTTTATTTTAAAAAAGACAACTTAAAAATATTTGTAAAAAAGTGTGTTAACAAAAAATTGTATTTGTTAAAATGATTAAGAAGTATTTCATATATTATTTTTATACACATAATGTTATGTCTTCTAGTTTATATTCATTTTTGTTAAAGTTATAAAAAAAGTGCATAAGAAAATTAAAATTATTTAAACAAATACAAAATTTATTTAAAATCAGAAAAAATGTACAAAAATCATCTAATAAATCAACTAAAAGTAGCAAAGAATTCTCAATTAAAGAAATTTTTTTAATAATCCATGATTAATTGTTTACATAATTAAATTCTGTTTTTGAAAAAAATTCAAAAGTTAGGAAATCTATAATTTTTTAAGTAAGTTACCTTAATTTGAATAATTAAAAATGGTTTAAAAAGTAATAGGAGATATTAAAATTGTTCATTAGTAATTATTTTTTGAAAAAATACGACAGAAATCGCTGAAAATTAACTGTAATACTGAAAATTTTTTAGATATTGTTGAAAAGGTCTTTATTTGGTTGAAAATGCTAGTATTTTGTGGAAAAGCTATTTTCTTGTCAAAAACTAAACTTCCAGTTTTAAATTTTAACCAATTTTGTTAAATTCATATTGCTTGTAAAAGATACATTTTCTGTTAAAGATTTATCTTTTTAGTTGTAATTTTATTTATTTTGTTGACGACGAACCATTCCATTTTTAGTGAAAAATTTATCTTTTTGGAAGGAAACAAATCTTTTAGGCTGAAAAATTATATTTTTGATTAAAAATTACACTATTTGGTTAAATGTTAAACTTGCTTGTTTAAAATAATTGTTTTTAAGATTAATAATTTTAGTTTGAGATTTATCTCTTCTTTTAACACATAATTTTTTTTCGTGGTGAATTAATTTCTTTAACTAAAAATATAACTATATAATTTTTGGGTTTGAAAATAAACTTTTACAGTAAGAAATTTTTTTTCGGGTTCAAAATTTATTATTCTTTGTTGAGAAAGAAACTTTTGGTTAAAAATTTAACTGTATTTTATAAAGATTATCTTTTTCGCTTAAAAATTCACCTATTTCAATAAAAGCTCATCGACTGTTTTAAAAAATTAAATCTTTTGCGTGAAAGTTTAATTATTAGATTTTAAGTTTAACCGTTTGCTTATCTAAATATTTTTTTAGTGAAATGTAAATATCTCAGAAGGACAGGTCAGACACATAATATCAGAGATAAGTACTGTTCGATAACTGTATTTTATAACATAACGAAGCACCAGAATAGTCGTTAGTTACAGTGTTTACAGAATTTATCATTAATACATCAAGAAGCTTTTCAACTAATTAGAAAACATGAGGATTTTTTATATTCTCGTCTTATTTTTGGCAGTTATGCTTTATTTTATTGGTAAATATAATAATAATATATTTACAATTTTAAGAATACTGTTTTTAAAGTTTTACAAAAAAAAGCATTTTTTCGATTCAAGCTCAATTTTTTTCCAACTGCTATTTTACTTTAAACCTTATTTTTATTTATCTGAAATCAGAAACTAAATAACTTTTTCTAAAAAAGATCTACTCAAGTCGCGCTACTAGGAGCTTCCGAGTAGAGCGACTGGAATAGATCTTTATCTGAAAAAGTTAATTTTCAAAAATTTGTTTTCTAATAATGCAAACATCCCTTTTTTATCTCCTGAAGAATATGATATATGAGAACAATGTAATCTTCTGATTCTTGTTGCAGATTCGAGTTTACAGTTTGAATGCTTACCTAATGGTGAGCCTATTCCTCGCACCCCTCGTTCTGGAAGTTCTTTTTTTCCTAACAGAAACCATTCTCCTGAAAGGTGTCTTTTCATTATTTATTTAATTATATATTTATATATTATACATGAATATATATATATATTGTATATTTTTATTTCCTCCTGCCAGACCTCATTCTTTGATCAGATTTGCTCCCCCTACCGAATCTGTTCTTCATGCCAGGTCAAGGTCTCCAGCTGCCGAGCCTCATTCTTCAATTCCTTCTTCTCGTGCCACGCCTTCTCTCCGTGAAAGGTCTACGACTCCTCCTGGCAGAAGTTCTTCTTTAATCGCACTTGGACTTAAAAAGGAACAACTTAAATTTATTCGACTTATACCCAACACAAATCCATACCGGCAGTTCGAAATACGAAAATACACTTTTCCTGCCGATAAACTAATTCATGTAAAAGGAAAAGACAATGCCCTTGTGCTCGTACCATCCGAAGGAAAACTGGTATTGTCAACATCCAATGGTGACGTTTTTGCAATATTCGAGCACAATTATTATCTTCGTGGAATTTATTCAGCAAGAGTTAATTCGATATCTCGGGCTGAAAGAAGGGTGAAAATAAACATGCACAGTGGCGTTATTCAAATGTTGACCACGAAGGAAATCAAGGAAATTCCCCTAGGTTTGCGTCGTCCAGTCTCTAAGAATTTTAAAAGAGTATATTTAGACAATATTCCACAACGATAATCCTTTCACTAAAATATATAGTTCATGATATCTTGCATACATTGTTTTTTATAACCTGATCGTTAATACACTCGCTGTATATTAGTTGTGCGGACTTTTTTTTAGTTCTTTTACATTTTAATAAAGATTACGCATTTTATGAAATAAGTCATTTTGTTTCATTAAAAAATTTATTTCTAAATATTTTTTTAAGTATTACGAAGGCAAAAAAATTTTTAGTATAGGTGTTTTTTGTTTTTTGAATGTCATGAATTTAGGGAATTTTAAAACTTGACGGAATTAAAAGAATTTAAGAAATTCTCAGGAAATTCAAGGAATTCACAGAAAACAAAAAAATAAACGTAAATCAAAGAAATTACGGAATCCAAAGAATTCACGGAACTCAGGGAGTTTATAATATTCAAGAAATGGTAGAAATAATTAGTTTAGAAAACAGGTCAATTTTCAAGTAAAAAAATGTAGTGCCAGCAAATTTTTCTGCCAAACATTTAAATTCTCAAACAAAGAAAACATCAATTTTCAACCCTTAGTTGAAAATTTTAATTTTCGTGTTTAATCAGATTATTAATTAACAAAAAATGATTTTCTGCAAATATTTCGACAAAATATTTAAATTAAAAAATAATAATAAGTCTCAACCAAACAGTTGTATTTTTAAGCAAACAGCAAAGTTTCCAGGTAGGTAAAAATTGCATACCACAAACCAAATTTTTAAAAAATTATTGCAATTTTCAAACAATCATATGAATTTAATAGTGCAACTTTCAACCAATAAGTGAAGCTTTTCAAGAGAATGGTAAAATAGCAACAAAATACTTGAATAATGAAATAAAAAAATTATTTTCTACCAAACTTTCAATTAACTTTTTTCTTAGAATTTCAATCTAAATAAAAAATTTTTAAATAAGAGGAATAATTTTCTACCATCGAAGTGAAGTTATCAACAAAATGTATCCATTTTCAACCAAAAGGTCTAATTTTCATTCTAGATGATGCATTTGCTACCAAAAAGTAGAATTTTCAACAAAACACATGAATTTCAACAAAAACGAACGATTGTGAAGCCTGTGCTTAAATAGAAATTTTCGATCATTTATAGGCAAAAGCATAATTGTTGAAATGAAAATTGAAGTTAATTTTTTAAACTTTCAAAATATTAGGTTAGAAAGCTGGAAACTTTGCTATGGTCTCGGCTTAGTATTTTTTAATAATAAACCAATTTGTTGTGGGTCAACGCCATATATACGTATTAATAATTTGATAACAAAGTTATACTTTTTATGCAAGTATTGATAATATAGTTTTTAAACCATTATTTCACGCTTGATAATATATTTACCACACAATTGTGCGCAGGTCAATTAAAAGTAAATGTCAAAGCATCGACAACTAAAATTTGATGATTGTGAATTCTCTTCTGTTAAAGCTCCTCCGGCTTCAACGTACACATTTATCTTATTTATTTGTGTACGTCGATCTGGTACTGCTAATTTACATATTTTTAAATAATGTGCAAATTTTATTTTTCATGATTACTTTAATTTATAACAATTATGTTTTTTAATTATATTGTTTTTATCATTTAGAAAGAGCGCTTCCCTTTGAGAAAAAAATTGTGATTAAATGTTTTATGGCAGTTTTTTTTCATCAATTTTACTTTTTTTTATGAAGCGCCCTTTTCTATTCGTTTTATTCACAGCTTTTGTCCTTTGATCAAAAATTTAATTTTTTTTAATGTCATTTTTTACGAATGAAACAAAAACTTCGCATCCTTTCAAAAAATAAATTAATAACTGTGTAGCTCCATTCTGGATGGAAAACTTTTGTTTCATTATACTTTTTCCTAATGTAATTTTTTACAAATCCAAATATAACTTAGAATGTTTAAATATTAAGAAAAATAGCTACAAAATTTATCAAAATGCTCTCCCTTTTTGAATTTTTATCCAATTTAGGTGGTTAACGAAATCTTTTTTTATTCTTCGGCTTAAAAAAAGTGTGCCAAAGAACAATATAATCTCGCCAATCTTTCAAAAGTTATTTGTTCTATAGGATACAGATAGACATACAGACAGACACCTTCGTGAAAATCGTTTTTTCTGACCTGATAGGGGTAAAATGGGGTAAGAATGACCCCGAATTCGGATTTAACGACCCTAAAAAAGTTTTATAGTATGGGTTCACGCCGATTCAATGTTTTTTTTTTCATTTTGACCTTCACTTGACCTTAATAATGACCTGATGGGGTCAGTCTGACCTCATTTTTGGATCATGCGACCCAAAAAACGTCTGAGAGTACAGGTGTTTTCTGATCCAATAGTTTTCTTCATTTTGACCTTCACTTGACCTTTAGCCTGACCTGGTAAGGTCGGTCTGACCCCAGATTTTATATCCAGCAACCCTAAAAATGTCTGAGAGTACAGGTTTTTTTTGATAGAATGTTTTTCTCCATTTTGACCTGGAATTGACCTTGAACCTGATGGGATGAAACTGACTTCGGATTCGGATTCAGTGACCTCAAACAAGTATGAGTATGGTGGTCTAGTTTGGGTTGCAAAAATTGTTTTTGTGGGACTGCGTTAGTAAGCATTAAAAATCGCTAATTTTTAATTTATTAATAATTAATAATAATTGTTAATTATTATTTTTTATTATTTAGATATTAAAATCTACAAACATCAATCAATTTCTTACAAAGTTATAATGTTTAATCAAAGTATTTTTTTAACTGAGAGAAAATTGTTTATTTTAAGTAGATGTTTACTGTGACTTTTGACGATGACTTTGACCTTGAGAAAAAATGGTTGAATTTTAGATAGTGTAATGTAAAATTTTATAATAATTATTTTTAAAATCTCAGTTTGAAGAATTTAAGTTAAGCATACTTCAAATTTTAAAATATGTTTGGAACTGTTTAATTTTTAATGTTTAAGGTTTGAATTTATTTATTTTTAAAAGATTCCCATTAGAAATCATGTAAATTTAAAAGTTTTTAAAATTATTTAACTTTAAATGTTTACACTGAAAAATTCAGATACCTGCTAATAATTGTCATCATTTAAAAAATTCTAATATTAACAATATTCATCAATCAATATTGACGATAATAATCAATCTTGTCAATGTATTAGTTTCAAGAAACTAATTTAAGTTTAAGGTTAAAAGCAAATTAAGTTTTCAGAAAAAAGTTAAGCAAATTTGAGCGCATTTTTTAAAATTACTTTAAAAATTATGCACTTTTTAAAATTAAAGATAAAAGTATCGACAACTGTAGTTCAGTGATCGTGAATTCTCTTTTGTTAAAGCTCTTTCGGATTTATAGAACACATGGTCATCACGTATCTCGTGCTTTGCGCTCGATTTTGTCGAGAATGTGAATTTTTTTTAAATTATAATTAACACTATTATATAAAATGTATAGGATATTTATTTTTGTACCTCGAACTGCTAATTTTTATTTACATGTTGCCAAATAATGTACCAATTTTATTTTTCATGGAAACTTTAATATTTTCTCCTTATTTTGCGTTAAATATTACTCTTAGCTACTGAGAAACATGTGTCATTAAAAAAATTGATATAATTACATTTATTTTTTTTACTTGTGTTATAGAATTATTTAAAACAAAATTATAGATCCTTTTTGGGAGTACAACTTTAATCTATTTTTTTATACGTTCTGTCGTTTACCAAAAAAATTAATTCTCTTATTTTTAAGGCCATGTAGCGAGTGGGTCACGTGACCAGATTCCTAACTTACCGACGCTTTTTTTATTTCCCAACTTATTTTCTCATGAAGTGCCACAAGGATTCGAAAATAAGGGGTACTAAATAAGGAGCACAGAGAAAGGTTTTTCTGGCCCTACATTTTGATAAATATAAAACAAAAAATGTGTAAATATTTTATTTGTTTTTTTATCATTATTAAACTTCCAAACTAGACCCACGTTTCTCAGAGATCCTTATTTATTTTCCTAAAATTTTCAACTGAGAACAAGAAACCTAACAAATAATTTTTTTTGACAGTTCAATTTTTTAAATTAAAACTTATTTCTTTAGTTCAAAAATAAGCTGTTGGGAAATTGTTTTGTAATTTGATATTTTTTGGTTGGCAATTATGTCTTATTTTAAACTGAAGATGAACATTTATTTTTTTACTAAAAATTTAATTATTCAATTTTCTGTTGGAAAATGATCCTTTTTAGTTGAAAATTCATCTTTTTTGTATAAATTAATCTTGTTTGTTGAAAATTAATCTTAATATATTCGATAGATTTTATTGAATATTCATCTATTTACTTCAGCAATAATTTGTTTGGCCTAAGATTTAATTATTTATGTTTTTCTTAACATTTTATCTTTCTAGCAAAAATTAATGATTTTGTTTGAAAACTCTATTTCAGTAAATTAGTATTATGCGATTATTATTTGATGTTTAACTTTAAATGTTACTAAACATTTTTGGGTAAAAATTATTATTTTTTTTTATTTCAAAATTACACTATTAGTATGGAAATATGCTTAAATATTTATGTATTTTGTTGAAAAATTAATCTTTTTGTTTAAAATTTAATCTTGTTGTTTAAAATTTATCACTTTGGTAAAAGTTAAACTAGCTTTTTGGTTTTTTGGTTTAAAATTTAACTATTCCAGTTAAAGATTCATCATTTTATTTAAAGATTAGGCAACTTGGTTGAAAATGTAAAAATTTGATATTTTCTAGTGGAAAATTTAATTTGAAAATTGAATAAAAATAAAAATTTGTATTTTGAAGAAAATATGAATATGTTACTTCTAGTTAACCGGGAAAATTAAAAAAAAATTGACCAGGAAAAACCTGTCAATGACCAGGATTTTGAAATCGTTCGCCGAATCACAACCCTGTTTATGCGAAAATTCTTTTATTTCACCATTCAAAAGCTTTTTTAAAATTCTATTATTTTGCTTAAAATTAAACACTTTTGTTAAAAAATCATCCTTTTTGGTTGAAAATTCTATTATTTTAGTAGAAAATTTTTTCACCGTGTAAAAAGAACATTGCTTAGCTGAAAATTCAGTTTTGTGATAGACTATTCATGATTTTGTTAAAATTTTTGAATTTATTTTTCAAATTGGCCTGTTTTGGTATCAAATTAATTTATTTTTGGATAAGGTATTAACTTTTTTTTTAATATAATTAAATATGCATTTTTTCTGACATTCAGCTATTTCTCATCCAATATTAAAATCTGTTTTGGTTCCAATATTAACCATTACATTTTTCTTTGAGAATTTATCTGTTTTGCTTGAAAGCTCAAACATTTAATTAAAAGTTAAACTTATTTTTAAAAACTTATTTTTTTGATTGAGGAGCTATTTTATTTTAGGTTCAAAATTAATCTTTTCCAGTTTGTTAAAAAATTATTTTTTGGTAACCTATTTATAATTTTAGTAAAAAAAATTATCTTCTTTCTTGACAATTTAGTGTTCTTTTTGGTGATAAACAATTTTATTAATTAAAAATGTATCTTTTTGGTTTAACATTTAACAACTTTGTTAAAATTTGAAATACTTTTTCAAAAAATTAACTTTTTTGTAGTTGAAGATTTATCAAATCAGTTAAAAATGTATTTCCACGAATCTAGTTTTTGGTATACAATCATTTTTCTAAAGACAATTTCCTTCTTTAAAAATTCTCTTTTCGGTTTAAAAATTCAACTGGTTAAATTTAATATTCATAAGTGCAATAAAAAATTCATTTCTTTGATTTACAAATTTTTTTAATGAAAATTTAATTATTTTTTTTTTTTAAATATAATTTTT
>JAAAKG020167891.1:8745-27993 GCA_010014905.2 Druon quercuslanigerum | reverse complement strand
GAACCAAATGATCCCATACATATGGGCATATTTGTTTCTAAACACAGGATCAAATGATTCCTGCACTCCTAATGGTATATTACAGTTCCATATTCTTTTCCGTGTAAGGTTTTTAAATAAAATTTCAGGCTCAAATCAGATTCAAATGGATCAATTTGGAATGTTTTCAAGTTAAAACTTTCAATTCTGCAGTTGATAAAATTGAAATTCCAGTTTTATATTGTAGAACAATTACTGTCTCCCGTTTTCACATTTGGAACATTTTTCTAAATGTTTAAATTTTAAGTTTTTCATGAGTGTTTATTTTCACTGGATTAAAGTTTTCAGCACTTCAAACTGTTTGCACTTATCTAAGTGAAAAAAAAGAGAAAAAGGAGAAAAGAGAGGAATACAGTTAACGAAATAGGAATTTTGGTGATTCATAAACTAACGAATAACAGATAAAATAAAGTTTGAAATTCATTTTTAATACTTTAAAAATATTAGCTCAGAAAATGAATTTGTAATTAATTTTCCACTGCACAGTTGTTGACTACATCAAGTGTGTGAGGCAAGGCAACATTTTAGGCCCTGCATATTGCATATGTAAATATGAAAGGGGGAAGTTTTACGAGAATAGGGGGAATCTAAAAAGGGGGCCGCAGTTCTAATAGGTGAAAGAATGCTATTTCTGATATTCTGAATTTATAAAAAAAAAACGTATCTCTGAACACCATGTACGCACAGTTTGTCGGGAGTGGCGCAATGATCTTTTACGACAGTCACAAATCAAGGCACGAAAATATACTACAGGTTAGGGTTAGGCACTCGTACAGGTATATGTTTCGTTTTCTCGGACCAGCTACAAAGCTGAATACGTGATTGAATCAAATATCGAGCAAACTTATGACAAAACAAGTTCAATTTTGAAACATCAATTAAACGCAAATTCGGACGCCTACGGCAATTTATGTCCGAAATTAATTATTGTACAAGAGAGAAGTTCTGGATGACTGCAAAAAAGCGATTATAGCTTGAGACTATATATATATAGCACAGCGAATGTAGGGTAAATGGGCAATCAAGTGACTGGTTCGATATTATGTAAGGTGTTAGGCAAAAATGCGTTGTGTCATCTTGGATATGTATTATATTCATGGATAAGTGTCTAAAAATTTCCTTCTTGGACGAAGAAGTTTCGGATCCTGGGACAGTGAGGGTACGTGGGTTAGCGTTCGAAGATTACAAGGTTGTTATGGTAGTCAATCAAAGGCTTGCAGAGAATGTTGAGTACGCTAAATACTATAAGGGCTATTCACTGAGTGAAAATTACCGAAAAGACATTTCTGATAATCCGGCCTACTAATGAGAAATTTTTCCAAATCCTAAGAAATCGCGCTAAATCAGGGCCGCTGGTCGGGGATCCGGCTAAAAACGTCACGGTAAACTAATCGGATTCCGGCTTCAATACCGGCCGGGATCGGGTCGGGTAAAGCAGCACAAAGCGGTTAAAAAATGTTGCTTCACGCGAGAAATTGACAACTTGTTTTGTCTTTTAAAGCTCATCGCAAAGAATACGGTGAACTTTAAAAGTCAATCCAACTGAACCAATTCTGACAGGAAAATTGGAAACCACGTGGTGATTTAAGGTTAGAAAGGAAGAAAGGAAAAAAATGTTTACACAACAGTATATTTTAATTAGAAATAATAATTATTCGCGCGCTAAGTGGGGTTTTCAAACTAATTACGGAAACGAGGTTGATTTTAATTGCAAGTCTCGATTTTACTGGCGAACTTCGACGAGACGACGCGACGTGAGTGCAAAGAGCATCCTCGTTCCTGGCGCGAAACTGAAAATCACTGAGTGTCTGTGCCTACGATAGACGCAGTAGGCGCTATATATGGCGGTAAATTTGAATGTGCGCAGGCAAAACATTGTCTGCAAATAGAAAAGTTTATAAAAATTGTAACATTTGTGCTGTTGCACATAGCAGAATCGATAACACTTTAAATTAAAAAGTTAATTCATTTGAAAAAATTTAATATTTTGTTTAAAAAGAAGTAAAAAAAGCTCATTTCTGTTCCACTGATCTAATAAATCTGTAAACTATACTTTTCGAATAATAATTCGGCTAGCATCCTTAATTACGTATTTGATAATGCCACGGCTCTTAAAAAATGTGTAATTACTACGAAAAAAATAACCTGACCAGCACCCGGCCGGCTCCCGACCATTTGATATAACCAGGGTTGACCCGGCCAGTGACCGGCTGGCTCCAGACTACGTGATTCGAGAAAAATGTAGCCCGGCCGACTACCGCCCGGTTCCTGTCCATGAAACCCAGCCAGGGGTAGCCCGGCCGGGATCCGGCTAAAAATCTTGTTGTACTAGGGCCAACCAGGGAAATTTCTACACGGGATTCAAAATAAATATTTGAATACATTTGTTTGCACTAAAGTATCTGCCCTATCGAGGGCTCTATCAGCATAATCCCGAATCTTAACAGTAAACTTAGAGAAAGCGATGGTAGGATAGTTTTGAATTTATCTTTCTAGATTTTTTCAGCAAATCGGCTAACGGTTCTATGCAATGTTTATATTTCAGTATACTGCTTTGACGGTGCTTCTATTTTTAACAGTACTTTATAGCTGAATTAAATTCGAAATTGTGTTTTCGCAGCTGTTTTATGCCTTGAATAGTAAGTACCTATATCTACTCGTGTATAATCTAAAAATCTTTTTTTATCATTTTTACCTGGTACATTTGTAGTCCTTAATTTTCTGAAAGCGATTTTCATCATAACGTATATTGCATATTATTTTCACATAACATATTTCTATGTACTTACCAAACAAATACTTTTTTGCAACAGCTCAAAAGTTTCAAAAAGTTCAATTTAATTTTTAAAGGAATACTGTGTGACTTTGATCATTAAAAATAGGTCGACAATATTAAACTACTTGATTCGACAAATAAAACTGCTTTCATTAGAACACCAAAGATGCAGTGCAAACTTTTTTAATGCGCAGAGTACAAAACTTGCATTCTTACACACTGCCGACTGAAATTGTGCGGGTACATTTCCTTTCATCGTTTGAAAATTGTTACTTTACTTCAAATATGAATATCTATGCAGAAACTGAATCTACGACTTTGAAAGTAGAATCTTTTGAAAGATGAGCAAATTTTGCGTCGAATTGGTCTACAACATGATTGAGTCCAAAAATATTTATCTTGAAAGCTAAACGTTTTTTTTTTTTTTAGTAAAATTAACATTTTGAAATCTCGAGTTCTAGTCTTTGCCAAATTAAGAAAAGTGTTCCAACAGATTTGGAAAAGATCACACAATGAATAATAAGTTTAAACTGGGAAATCGATATGGAGTGAGATTCTCCTTTAATACTTTAAGCTTTCTCTGCAATTACAATGACACTAAGTCGTTACATATCTAACATTAAATTTAGTATTATTTTTAAAAGTGTAATTTAAATCTAAGAAAGATGAATTATGAACAGAGGTGTGCAGTGGTTTCTTAAAATTGATTAAGATATTACGATTTTTAAAATTACATTTTTTCGTGGGAAAAAGTTTGATTTTAAAATTTGTAAAAATAACAAAGAAATCAAACCGATTTGAGGAATGACTTTTCTACTATAAAATACAAATTCCCAACCCAAGAGGGTATTTTAGAACAAAATAATTGAAGTTCTAACCAAATAGGTGAATTTTCAACTTACAAAGACAAATTTTTAACCGAATAGTCGAATTTTCAAACAAAATTATTAAAATTTAACCACAAACAGCTGCATGTTAAACCAAACAGTTGAATTTTTATGCAAAAGACGAATTTTAAAAATACAGTTGAATCATCACCTTAAAAAAGTAATTTTCAACAACAAAATATAATTTTCAACCAAGAAAAATGAAGTTTTAACCAAATAGTTGAATGTTTTCGAAAAAAAGTCAATTTTCAAGTAGTTGCATTTCAAATAAATATGTAGTTGACCTTTCAATGAAAAAAGATGAAATTTCATCAAAATAGTTGCATTTTTCACCAAACCGTTGAATTTTCAAATCAAAAATACGAATTTTTTTAAGACAATTTAATTTTTAACAAAAAAGTTAATTCTCAACAAAAAATATTATTTTCAACCAAGAAATATGAATATTCAAGCAAAGAATTTTATGTTTAAAATAAAAGATAGAGAGGGATGGGAGATATTTACTGTATAATACGTGAACCAGATTGGTGAAAATCACGTTAGCAATATTTCTTGAGCTGCTAATTCTATGGAGCGCAGCGCACGGTAATTCCGACATGCGAGAAGTGGGTCACAACCACAGGCAGCGCCTCTGGAAAAGCTAAGCGTTTTACACCATTTCGCCAAGAGTCAAGAGTCTACGACCATTCTACGGACGCGACGTGCTCTATTCTACGATCTTAGAAATTACATCGCGGAAGGAATTTTATGAAGGGATTCGCAAATAACTTCAAAAATTACTTACGAAGTTTGCTACTTTTTCGCAACGTAGATAATTTTCAAGCGGCTGCAAAAACGTAAAAGTCAGGACGTTGAACATTTTATGGAATCCTAAAGCGATTTAGCCGTTTAAAAACATTTTTTATCGATAAATACATAGCTCAAGCTTGACGATTTGTGCCATCTTTAGGCTTAAGTGAAAATTTTAGAAGATAGGAGAATTGCTTATTCAAAATTTAAAATTAATTGATTTGATTTTAATTTCAGGATGTATCAAGCAGAATAAGGAGAAGTAACGAATTCAGGGCGTACAATTTGTTATGACGATATGTCCGAAGAACTTCACATAAAGTGCGCTTCAATGGCCTCACATTATTGTTATCGAATGACCTCCTCGACTCTGCCTTTCATGTCCTAATTACTGTTTTTCTACTGCCATTAACGTACCTATTTCGCGCTGGTGTAATCCTGCAACTTGGCTTATGTACCACCATAAAACTAATAAGAAGAGTGTATACCATTTTTTTTACAATAATGATTATTCTTCAGTACATTACGCGAAGTATATTATAATTTACTGTTATAATATAGTTTTTTTTCTATTAGAATATTAAAAGAAAGAAGAAATTATTTTTTTATTTAGTCAATCATATTATTAATATAAAAGGAAACAAAAATTGCATTCAAATATTCGAATTTGCAGTAACCAAAGAAATTGACCAGCAACCTGGGTTAGAGGAGTGTTGCGGAACAAAAGTCTTATTTACCAAAATAATACGGGAATTTTAAATTAATCTAAAAATAGACCCTCTCCCCCCAAACATCAATCCCTTTCTCACCGAGTGGATTACGCTTACCCCACTGAATGGTATAATTATAATAAATAATTTATGGTTTTAAATCACCTTATTTTGTAACTTTAAGTTGAGGGGAAATTCACTCACATATTACTCCATGCACTTCTCGCGCAATTCCACGTAATAATTTGTAATTATAACGCGAAATAGTCGTGAGTAGATTTCGTTTATGCTGCATTTTTATTACATTTTTTTCATATCAGATTCATTGCATTAAAAATTTAGAACCCTGAAGCTCCTAGATTTTTTTATTGAAGTTTCTGTGCAACAATATATAATAAATATGATGGTAAAATTAGCAATTTCAATAATATGATTTTTAATCTAAAAGAGAATTTCTTTATCAAACTGTACCAGAATTTATGCATATATCTTTAAGAAACATACATAACGAATTTCAGGTATACGTTAATTGTTCTAAACAATTTATACAAACGAAATCTTTATTAAAGTGCGCAAATGTTGAAAAAACTGATTCTTAAACTGCCTTATATTTCGTACTATATTTGTAATTGGTCATGAATTATCATCATACGGGCACCATTTTTATTGTTATAAACAACTGTATCAACCAATTTCAATTATGGTTTTTTTCTATAGGTGTATTCATCTCTTCTTTCCTACTTAACGCAATTAAAACCATTTCAAAAATGGTTAATAAATACGAAAATTTTTTAACAGAAAGTATATTTAATTGTTTATAAAAAATATATTGAGCAAGTGCCCAAAGGGAACGTTTATTTGTGGAAATTTTCGTTTACTTCAAAAAGTTTTGTAGGGAGAAAATTAATGCTGATATTTAATTAAGTTTTTTTAAGCTGATCACTAAATAAAAAATCGTTACTGACCAATTATTGTTAAAAATTATGAGATATGTACCTACCGACCAATTTATTAAATAAATACGCCAATATAAATGTCTTTTACTTGAGTAAGTGCTTTCTTTTACTCTATCTGTTTTAATAGAACTCAAAATTGATATTGTAAGAAAAAAATTGATATTGTAAGTTCGGACAAAATTTGAAAATTATTATTGTCAATAATAAATAGTATAAACAAATTGTATAAATAAACATTAATGCGTGAAAAATCTTTTTTCGAATTAAAGCTTCTTAAAAGCTAGTTAACATTTTTGGTTTAGAAATGCACATTGATATGTTATGAAGTTATAATTTTTATGAACAAATTGTTTTAAAAATTTAATTAATTAATAAAATTTTATTTAATATATTCCTGATACTGGTATTTTTAAACATAACATGAAGCATATTCATAAAATAACTAGCTACGATAATTACTATAAACTATCAAATTCTGTACTAAAACTTTGTGTAATTAGGCAAAAATATATGTACTTGCAGTGAAAAATTACATTTTAAAACTTCAACACTCCATAAAAATAATTCCCATGATGATTTGTCTAAAAATTGTAAGATATTTCAAGAAGATTTTAGAGGAATAATAATATATCAACAGTTTCTTCCGCTGATATTGACCTGTTTTGCCGTGATTGGGGAAAAAACCGTTAGCTGCAAAAGTCATAAAATTAGTTTCTTTATATCGTTGGAATCGTGAAGAAATGATACACCTGATTATTAAAATAATGTTTTCACTTTGGTAATAATGTTAAAATAATTATTGCTAAATTTTAGGAAAACACCGTTAACTGCAAAATCTGACGAGCTGTAATTTGGGACTGCCGAATACGTCCCACAAAAATTCGAGAAAACGTCGTAACGATATAGGTACGGCGTTTGTAATTCGAAAAATGCCATAACTGCATTTATTATAAGTTGCAAAATTCAAAATTGTTATTGAAACTCTGTATTTTGTATAATTAATAATGGTATTAGAGCACAGAAGTTGTATTGTTAAAAAATATATAGGTAAAAAATAATTTTTTTAAATGCTTTCCGTTCTTTAAAGTAGAAAAAATTACACAGTTGGCAATTTTTAAAAGAAATTGATGAAATTGTTTAAATAATTAGCTACAGTCTAGTACGGGTACCTCCAGCCGAGTATAACCGATCCATGCGCTGTTCAACTTCGCTGATCAAACGAGAAGCCGTCAACATTTGCATATGTCCAAAAGGACTATTTCATATTAAAATTTATGTAAAACATACTAATTTGTTTCAGACATAACATTTAAAAAATGTATTTTATAATATTGTATTTGTTTGTTAAAATCTCTTTGATCATAATTCAAGTATGTTAAAAATGTTTTCATTCTAAATCAATAATTTTGAGTTGTTCTAATACTTAATACATTCAGAATTTAAGTACATTAAATAAATAGAAACGAATTAATTCTACTATAAATACAGAGTTTCGTATTATTCGTTATTCATCAAATTCAATCATTTTTATAACATTATTATCCATATTTCCGGTAAAAAAACGTTAATATTTGTTTAAAGCTGCTTTAAAGATCAGTTAAAAAAAATATTGATAATAACATTAAAATGCATTATATAGTCATGTATTTTTACTTTTAAAGATTGACGAATTTTAACTTGAAA
This sequence comes from Druon quercuslanigerum, assembly GCA_010014905.2. Taxonomy (NCBI): domain Eukaryota; kingdom Metazoa; phylum Arthropoda; class Insecta; order Hymenoptera; family Cynipidae; genus Druon; species Druon quercuslanigerum. The sequence continues at coordinate 20,153 of JAAAKG020167891.1, read as the reverse complement.
GTCGTTAACATTAAAGAATTTTTAGTTGTAGATCTTCAGAATGAAACTATTGAAAAATATAGTAAAAATTTTGTTCATCTTTAAAATTTAATATTTCTCATTTAAAACATTTACGATTAAAAATTACAATTGTCTTTTAATAAAAAAATTCTGCATTTTTTGATGATTTACATTTGAAATTTCATCAATTTAGAAGCTTAAAACTTTAAACCTCCTGACTTTTTGTCTTCAAAATCATTCGAAATCTAAATCTAAAAATTAAATAAAGTTTAATTTTAACCATTCAAAATTGTACTATTTAAAAGAAATCGATAATACACGTTAAATATTGAACAGTCTTCAACTGAAAATCACAACACAAGAATTGTTACTCGTACTTTTTTCAAAATTAAAGAGTTTTAAATCGTAAGTCGCTAAAATGGTAAAATCTTCTGCTGTAAGTCTTCGAAATTGAACTATTTTAATAGAATGTTCCAAATTCCATACCTTTAAAATATAATTCTTAAAAATTGAATCATTTTTAAAATTCAAGAAATGTCAATTGTAACTCTTCAAAACTGCAAAACTTTGAATTGAAAATCTTTCAAAATTGTAGAATATTCAATTTTGAAAATTTACGATTCAAATTAAAAAAAATTATTAATATTAATATTACAAATATGGAATATTTCACAATAATTATAATTTTACAATTGAATAATATTTTGTAATAACTCCCTCTTTCATATTCTATTTGACGTGAACGGCGTTCACTCAAATCACGGTAGGCCTATTCTGAGGTCCGTAATTTGAAGAGAGTCGTAACTGTCCGTTACGGCACTTTCGGAATTTCAGCATCCCAATCAACACCGTTAACTGCATTTTCAATAATTATTTAACAATTTTTAACAATTTTTTACAAAATTGAAAAGAGCATATGCAAATTATTCAAGAAATCATTCATTCATTTTCCAGTAAACGGTGTTTTTCCAAATCACGGCAGCTTTTCCAATCACAGGAAAAACTAGGGATTATATTTTGTTTCAGGTCGTTTTCTTACAAACTCATTTTGAACTTCACTCATTTTGCTCTCTTAACAAAAATTTAAAAAACTAACAAACAGTTTAGTTGCTTTCAATATTGCTGAACATGAACCAATTATGATTCAATTTTGTTTTAGTACATTTTGACGACGGTTTTTTGTTCAAAATGAAACTTTATTCTTTTCTGTGCTGCTTTAGTGAATTTTATTAACATGATACTCTTTAACGAATAGCACCGTAATATCCTCGTAATAAGTGTGCAATAATGCATAATAGAGTTCAAAAGTCTTCGTCTTCTAAGAATAAATTCTTCATCGCTTTAGGACTAAAGAGATCCTACTTTGATAATAACTGTAAGAATGAATATTTTCTTCTTGATTGACAATATTAATCTGATATATTCATATAGTTGATATAAGTTGCATAAGGCAGGCGTAATAATATCCTAAGAATGTATTCAGTACATAATTGCCAACATTTTCAAGGCCGAATTTAGATTCTAGTTTTCTCGATGAAGTGAGACTTTCTCTTGAATTCACTATTCATGGATGAAGGTGAATTCATACTACAGTTTGCTTTAATTTTTATCAGGAGATTTTTTCGCATATTAAAGAATAGTGCATATATCACTGAAAAGGTATTCTTCTTTTTATTTAATTTTAACTTTTAAAGTTTATTAAAAAATCCGAACAAACTTTCTGATCGTCCCAATACCAAAGTTGTCTTCTTCACTTTGTTTAACTGATTGTGATTAAATAATGTCAGTGTTCATTTTGATGGGGGTTTGTAATTAAACTGGGCCAACTTAATAATAAATAAATTTAAAAGCTAGAATTGTTAAACGGAAATTACCCGAGGTGTACCTCACCTAGTTTTTTCATTTTTTAATATGTTGTTGTACATAAAAAAAGAGCAGATGCGTATATTTTGATATGCTAATTCGTCTATTTAAGAGGTGAAAAGCACCCTCACCAAAATCGTTTTTATTTCATATCTCAAAAACGAATCGAAATTTTTTAACCAAACAAACGACAGCTTATTGCATACAAAAAGAACCGCATCCGGACTTTCGTAGATCCCCCTCCCCACAAAAAAACCACGTGGTTTATGGAAGATCTTCAATTATCAAAAACCTTGCAGTTCAAAATTGCTCAGCGACGTTAATTTTATGAAAAAATTTTTATGAAAAATTTACACTGCAGTAAAAGATCTAAAATTAATTTTTTTTAAACATTTCAGTTAAAAAAAAATTTTTTTTCAGCGAGAAAGTTCAAAACAAATATTAACATTCTCAAAGAAAATCATTAAGGGACAATACAATCCTCAAGGATTTTGATCGAAAATGTGTTTATTGCACAACAATTTTTTTCGATTTTTCATTTATTGATATAATAAATTTAAAAAAAGAATTATTCAAGTATAGTTAAAATTTAAAAGTTAGTAATAATTATTTTATTCTTTCAGTATTGATATTTTTTGAAATTATTATCATGCAATGAAAACAAAAAAAATTGATTTTTTCGCATTTTAGGAAAAAATTCCTGTCATAACCGAGACATTGCGATATTTAATTTTGATTCTCTTCAAATATGATTATTTTTTTAGAATAAACACTTCATCCTCAGTGAGAAATATTATTTTCATCCCACTAAATGGAAGAAAAAACTACACATTTAGTAGGAAAACCACTAATGTGGTAAAAACCAGAAAAACGGCACCACTGAGGTTTACGTTAGGGGCGTCAACTTCGATCCATGATAATAAACTTCGTAATTTTTTACTTAAATAAACTTTAATTTTATTTCAAAATTGTACAAATAATATCCATTATTAAATACTAAGCGCTAACGAGGTCTTTTAGTAATTTGAAAATTCAACAGCTTCCAAATTAAAAAATTGGTAAATATCTTCGAGGTGCTCAATACTTGCATACGACCCTGAAAGATTAGGAAAGAGGGGGGAATTGCCGTTGCGAGTCGAATAAAGTCTAACGTATAGCAGAAATAAAAAGCTCTTCCACAGTGGATAAACTTTCATACAGTGTGGTGGAATTATCTACATTGCATAATTTAAAGTTTGCTTCACTTTATATTTGCAGACTTTACTGAACTTACATGCAATTTTAAACAGTATTTCCTCAATGTATGACAGAACAGTTTTTAATAATTAAAGCACGTCCATTAATTTTTACTTATGAAAATCTTTACAGTATATTTGGAAACTTTAATGTGTTATTAGAGTGAGCTCCTCTCATCCATGCCCGCGGCGCGCGGCGGCAATTCTCGGAAGAATACAATCCAGGGGAATAAAATCCGATATCGACTGTATTTTCGAGTTTTATACTAAAAGATGAATGCATAGTAAACTATAAAATATTAAACTCTTATTTTGATTTTCATCTTTTTCAGTTAATTATAAGTGAAATCTGTAAATCTCAAATATTTCAAAAATTTGCATATTATTTAGCAATTTTTCATAAAAATATAGGTTGGGATAGGTGCGTAACAAGACTGTGCGTACTTTTTTATTCATAATTTCTAAACGAAGTCGTCTAAAATTTATGAAACTGACTACATTGTGCTTCGATATGAGTACTTTACTGAGATCATTTTAGTAAAAATTTGTCATTCAAATGAAAAGTACAAAATGACGGATTTAAAATGGTCAACGAGAACGTGTTGGCAATCACCCCTATTTTAAATATTACAAATTAAACAATTAAGAAATTGAATCGCTCAAAATTGTACAATTTAAATTTAAAAACATAATATATAATTTGAATAGTTCAAAAGTGTGCAATTTACAAATGAAAGCCTTTTAAAGTTCGTGTAATTTGAAATTAAATACTTTCAAAATTGGCGAATTTTAAATTGTCTGCAATTAAAATTAAACGATTTTGAATTTAAAAAGTTATAACACATTAGTGTCAAATTCAAAGTTTATAAATATGAATTATTTAAAAATGAATAATTGAAAAGCAAGAAGTCAGTCACTGTATCCTTCAGTTATAATGTAGCAGGATTTAACTGAAATATATATAGTGCAATTGTATACTTAAATATTTAAAATAATTGAAGAATATTGGAATGTGGCGAAGATGAATAAATCGCAGTCAAAGTTAATTTTGTAACCTTTTTAGAGATAAAAAACTTTTACATTTGAAGTGCTGTTCAACAAAATTTTTTGGCCGTCATATAGCGTTAAAACGCTTTTAAGTCACTTCAGCGCCTCCTACTTTTGGAACTTACGGTACTATAACATTAACCCCATGAGATAAATTGTAGGGAAATATGTCCCAAACATTTTTTGTTCTCATGAATTTTCACAGAAGCCACCCGTTTTCGAGAAAAACAAAATCCAACAGCTTTTTGATTTTTGACCATGTTCCGCAAGGGAAGGGATGACGGGAACTCGTGATTAAGGTTTTCTCAACCCCCTCGCCCCAAGCAATTCATGCAAAAAAAAAAATGAATCGGAAAGATTTTTTCGCAAAACGCGTTTTTTCCCGACAGATTGACTACTATGGGTTATACGGAGAATAGACTATCTTTTCGTTGCTGATAAAAATTAGGCTAAGTTCATTTTGTATGAAATCCTAACAAACAAGTAGAAGTGTTAAAAGCATCAAATCTTTTCAAATTTCTTGTTTTTAAAAGTCATAGGAGCCTAAATCACATTATAAACTGTAATACAAAATACTGGAGTTTTAAATTCGTAGGAAATGTTTGGAAAAATAATGGGTTATTTATTCCTTCTGAAAACTTGGCTGAATGAAGTTAGTCTAATTCGTGACGGTAACGAAAAGATAGCCTATGCTTCGTAGAAATCATCGAAATAAAGTGATTTACGGAACTTGCATCACATTCGCAATATGAATTTTAACGTTCGATTACTTGAAATTTTATTATTTTAGCTTTTTTGAACAAGTCAGTCAGTCGTCCGTCAGTCAATCTAACGCAACGCCATTTTGGTTGTTTTTGGACTAGTTGGTGCCGTTCCGTAATCGAGCATGCTCGACTTGACAGTGATTCTCAATCCGTATAAGAAATATAATTTAGAAACTTTCATTTACTTGATAATTATTATGAACTATTACCTATTTATCAATTATAAATTATGAAAACCTGATACTTAATCGGAAATTTTATCAAAATATGAATTGATATTTAAAAGTATTACATAATTGACATTGGGGAATTTAGTGCTGGCTGTTGCTACCTGAAAAAGGCCCAAAATTTTCCACTTGGCCGTCATTAGTCCTAGCTTAGTTGCTGTGTGCGAGTTAGCTATCTTATCTGAGACGGGACGAATTTAATCTGCTTCTTATAGATTCTAGCATTCATTCGATCTTCAAGTTCAAATAAATAAGAAATAATCAATTTCTAATGCGAATACTGGGATTTATTGACATTTATGTGCAGAGCTGCAATTTTATTCATTCTGTCGTCATGAACATTAAATACTACGCGCTTAATCTATATTTGATCCAGATTCTAGGACAACATTCTAGTGAAGACCGAATTCTCTATTGTATACCATTTTTGGTGAAGTCATTCCGTGAAGGGAATTTTGGGACTGAGATGATGTATATTTGCATAGGGCTGGAAGAAAACAACAGAGGTTCTCAAACATAAAGATAAAATTTAAAAACTTTTTGAACCCCTAAAATGATGCGTTCTTAAAATTCTATATTTTACCGCTACATTAATGATAATTACAAAAATATTTTTGACTTTTAATTTCACAAATTCCGGATAAAAATTACTCTTTTGAGAATTTCTCACGCAGAATCCTGAAGGATATTAAAAAGCTTAATCCCCGAGATATTAAAGTTTCAGCATGGAGACATATCTAAATATATTCTACCCATAGATATACGTTCCCGTTCCAAAATGTTCATATCCTCGAGGTCATACTCTTGAAATCTAAGATCTAAAGCCTCAATATTTATTTTTCTACGTGATCAGTTCAAAGATGTTTGAACTTCATATTTTTTGTTGCAACCATGAAAATTTTATTGAAAGAGAAATTGTAAAGAAGCAAGAATATATCACTTGAAAAGTTTTTTTAGTTGCACATGGAAAAAATGGACATTAAGGTGTAATGACTCGATCATAAAATTTAATATCCAGTTATGAAATCATAACACTATTTTTTTTTAATATCTCGTTATAAAATTTTAATATGAAGTTTTAATATCCATTTTTCTCTGGACACATTGTTCAATAGCTGATCGAACAAAACTATATAAAACTAATTTACTTTAGTGCGGTAAAATTAATTTCTACCAAAGTCTTCAGAAACAAGGAAGACCAATTTCCGAATCTAATTAAATAGAAATTGAATTTCTTTGTATCCAAATTTCAGTGCGAAGTGAATGAGGCCGACTTTGATTCTGGTTATGGATTTTGATGTATTTTTTTGATCATTTATTCTCGCTTGAGCAAAAAACCTTATTTCCACCTAGTAGTGAATGTAGGCTTGATTCTATTCGTGTCTTCGGTTTGCATAGTTTCGACCGTACAAGCCGCACGGATTGATACTCGAGCAGCAGTTTCCGCCTACTATACCAAACTCGTATCGGGTCGTTTTTAGACATACAGTACCGGCCAGAATTCTCAGTCCACTAAAAAATTTTTTATTAAATACATGCCTCTCTTTTTTCGTGGATATCTCAGCAAGAAATTATATTGTGGCCGATTTTCAAGTAACCGTTAGAAAGCTTATATTAAATTTTGCATCGATTGAACTGCACATGAAATATTTCCGATAAATAGGTGCCGAAAAAAAAGTGGGAACTAAAATTTTATGACCATTTTTTTATTCTCAATGTCCAGTTTCTGCATGCCTCAGGAAAGTGAATGGAAAAATTGAAACTTCGCTAAATTAGAGTCTAAAATTGCCTTTTTAAAATGAGACGAGAACCTTGGTTTCGTTTTAAAGAAGAGATTATTTTAGACTTCAATTTAGCGAAGTTTCAATTTTTTCGTTCACTCTACTGAAGCATAGGTCGTCGGACTTTCCCACATGCTCTCTCGGCCTCTATTTATCGGAACTACTTCATACGGGGTTCAAACGTCGCGAAAATTAATAAGTTTTCTAACGGTATTTGAACTTTTTTCTATCTTAATTTTTCTTAAATACCCACAAAAAAGAGATGTATGTTTTTAATACGATTTTTTTAAGTTGACTGACGATTCTGGCCGGTACTGTAGGCTAGCCAGTTTCAAATCAAAGCGATCCCACAATAATTATTATAAAAATGTATACGTAAACAATTCTAATTCATAGTTAATTTTAAGGAGTATTAAGAAAAAGTCGATAAGTTCCCAATAATTTTTCTCATTTCTGTTGAGTAATTCCTTTCATAATATTGACAATTGGTTATTTGTTTATTTCTTTAGTTTCTTGAGTCATGAGTTTTAACTAATAGAACATAGTTGAACATGATCCCTTATAACTCTTGATAATTCACTTAAAATAAAATTTTCCTTCATCTAACAAAGTCTTTTCATGACGTGCTAAAGGAATTCATTCTCGAGCCGGGAAAAATCGATTTCAAAGGGACGCAGCTTCAGGTTCTACAAATGGACTTCTTCTCGCTTCACGTGAATTCCTGTCTTTTATTTTTCAGTAGACATCGATTTAAAGGCCTTTAAAAGAATAAGGTAGTATATGAGCAACGAATCGGTTCTTTAAATAAAGAGATTTACGTTTTTCGAAGTCCGTGTCTACGTATTCCGAAATTTTTGTATGAATAGCTGGACGTTTTCGGTATGAATTCCAGAAAAAATAAAAAATTTGCACAAAAATTTCGGTATGAATAGCGGAATCTTTTTCCGGTACATGTATAAGCTTCTTTTTTAGAGTGATATATAATTTAAGTATAATTTCGGTAGACATTTAATGAATCTACAATTTGCGTTATAGCATATTGTATAATCGATATGAAAATATAATATTTACTACAAACGTTTCAATGAATTAATCAATTTAAGATATTGTTCAAGTCACAAAAATGTAGGCTATAGATTCTATAGAAAGCAAGGTCTGGCCTGACCCGCAGAAAATTCGGGACGTCTGGCAACCCTGCATGAACCGCTCCAACAGAAACAAACAAGAATCGCCGGTCACGGCGATCGAAACTCCTTTCCCGTAGCTGTTTGAAAAAAAACTTGACTGAAGGAAATTTGAGAATTGGAACAGTTAATTTTTTCAATAAAAATAATTTATTAGCCATACTCAATATGATCTCATTCTAGATTTTTCTCTGTCCGTGAAGATTTCCCGGTTCGGAGGAAAATCTGAAGTGAGATAAATGACCATAAGCAGACCACCATGAAGCCAAACAAATAAAATTGATTATATATTTTTAACGAAAAAGAAATGCCTATGAATCTTGGAAAGAGTTTTACGTGACTAGTCTTATAAAACTCCAATGGCTTCATTAAATAGTGTTTGTTCACTTCTCTTTTACTATTTAATTAAAGTCGCTCGAAATAAATAAGAATGTACTTTTAATTTTGCAGGACTAGTAACATAAAACTCTATATCCAAGACTCATATTGCCACTTAAATTTCTAACTATTTTTCCGGTGTATGTAATGGGGGAATTTGTTTTTATTGTATATAATAAATAATTCATTTTTAATTGAATATATAATTATATTTTTTAAATATAATTTTGCACTTGGCATACTTGTACATACAATATTTTATTAAGCCAAGCTTTTTGTTTTTGAAAATTGTATTTAAAACCTAAGCTCTAACCTCAACATTCAATCACTTTATTACACTAAATAAATACTAGATTCATATATATGTGTGTGAAAAAAACTTCGGAATGTGAATATTTTTAATTTAACGTCTGGCAAACAACAAATTGGAATTGATAAGGAAAAACCTTATTTCTCTACCTCTTCCAGATTATTTATTCAGAATTGTATAATAATAACCTTTCGAAATTAGACCGATTCCCTCATCAGATTTACTTTTATAGAATATCAGCAATTAGAAACATATTGTGTAAATTAATAACACGTAATAGAAAGAATGAAAGGGATATTAAATTACGATACCTTTTACATTTCGCAGAATTTAGACTTATTTTTTATGTATGTTTTTTTGAATCAATTAAAGATATAGAGAGAAAAAATTGAAGAAATTAAAAAATATTACGTCATTTTTTGAAATAGATTGAACCTGCAACGTGTAAAATATTATTTGAAAATGAAATTGTAATACAGCGTATTGATGAGAGTTGATGCTAAGTTGGGAAATCGATTAAAATAATTTTCTGGCAAAAGCGTAAATTTACCTGTATGATGCCGAAGCATGTTGAAATGAAATATTAATTAACAAAAACTTAAAAATTTCTATAATAGGTAACATAAAAAAATTAAAATCACATCATATGTGGAAGGTGCACACTCCGTCAACCTTATACTTGATTTTTTTAAACTTTCTTATCGCAACATTTTAAAAGTTTTAAATAATGAATTAAAATTTCTTCTGCATCATACAGGTAAATTTCCACTTTTGACTGAAATTTATTTTAATAGATTTGCTAACTTAGTATGCACTCTCATAAATACGCATTCAATTTCATTTTCAAATAATATTTTATACTATTAATATTTCCCAAAAACATACATACAAAATACGCCTAAACTCTGCGAAATGAATCTTCATTTACTATTCCTCTAATTCTTACTACGTTTTATTACTTCACACAATATGTTTATATACTTTACCCAAATAGTCTGAAAGAAGTCGATAAATCACGTTTTCTTTATAAATTCCAATTGGATTTGATATATTTCTTAGATACCAATCGACAATAATTTTTGAAATACAAGTGTATGCAAACGGAAAACTGTATAATTAACATTTTTTTGCGTAAAACGAGATTTTCAAATGTACAGGTCAGTGGAGTTACCGTTTGAAAATTTCATTTAACCCAAAAATTAAATTTAACAGTTTTGCCCTTTGCATACTACACTTTTATTTAAAAAAGGATTAACGCCTAGTATCTAATAAACATTTCTTTCTAGTATTTATTTAGTAAAATGAGTTGATTGAAATATCTAAGGTCATTCAAATTCACATGACGTCACGGGTGAATTCACCTGAAGATAGGTGAATTCAGTTAAAATCGTCTGAATTCAATTGAAGCCTTTTGAATTCTTCTCCAGTTACTTGAAACCCCTGAAATATCTCAAGTCATTTGAATTTACATGAAGGGGGGGATTACGACCTCCGTGGCGACAACGTGTTAATGAGGATTCCTACAGGATTTTTTACGAGAAACACGAACCTGAAACTTTAAAATCGATATCTCGTTTAGTTTTCAAGATAACGAATTGTTACGTTAAAATGATTATCTTTTTTATTTTAGTCATATTTACCCTATTTCTTAGGTTGAGTCTAAACGTACGGACATGGCAAGGTTAAGGGGGAGCTGGAAAAGGGAAGGGGCGTGACTTGAATCCGGAAGTAGAGACTACCTCTTCCTTGTTATGTATTCCGATAGGATTTTTATCGAGAAAAAGGAATTTGAATTCTAAAAATCGATATTTTGAATATTTTTTTTAGAATTCAGCAGTTCTCACCCTTAGTTCTTTCTAAAGTCCCGCGAGTGACGGAAAGGCACATCTGTAATTGATCACTGAATTAGCAAAAAGAAAAGAAAATTTCGACATTCGAGATATCGAGTTAAAACTTGTAGATTCGTGTTTCTCGGGAAAAATTCAATAGGAATCCGCATTAAAACTTTGTCGCCAGGGATATCGAAATCTTGAAATCTCCTGAAGCCAGTGAAATCTTCTGAAGTATGTTGAAGTCAGAAGTGGGTGTACACCCAATCGGTCGAGTTGTTAACCCCTCGGCTTCACTCCAACATCATTGAAGGTATTGGATAGAAACATTTCTATCCGCATAAATCCATTCTTTCCCGAAATGCTTATTCGATTTAATCATATTAATTCCGAATTAATATGATTTCAAAAAAGTTATGATAAATTGTCAAAAATGTAGATTTTTCTGTAATATTTTTGGAAATTTATGGTAAACAGCTGGACGTATAGACTAAAAAGAGTAAAAAGGTGGGTTAAAATTGTTTTTAGATTGATTTTAGGAGTGCCTTGGATTCATTTGGATTCAATATTGAACGTAGGGGGCGCACTCACTGAAAAGGATTGAGGTCAGTCTGGATGAGTCTCAGATTGAAGTCACCGATTGAAAAGTGTCTCAGGATTCGTTTAGATGAAATTTGGTGTTGAAGATTCAGATTGACTTTTAAAACAAGCTTCAAATTGGTTCGGAATTAATTTCTATCCGAAACTGTCGCCATTTTACATCAAAAGCCCATTTGCTTTCCAGTTTTCG
>JAAAKG020167880.1:0-28000 GCA_010014905.2 Druon quercuslanigerum | reverse complement strand
AAAAATGGTAATATTCCTTAATTGTAATATCGAAAATATATAGCCGTAAAATATAGTCGTGCAAGTCCAATGCGTGATGCGCACGCGCTCGGACGATTTTAACATCTGAATGTGTTTCAGTTTAACATACAAATATTTTTACGCCTAACGTCTCAAAAAGATAGTAGATATTTGGCATGAATATCTGCGTGTTAGGTGGGACAATCTTACCCTTTAAACATCTACATTTAAACATCCATTTTTCTCCGTGTACCGGCTGCGCAAAACACGTTTGAACACGAGGCGTGAAAAACACCCATTGTGCCAGTTAAGTGTTCAAATTAACTTTATAATCCGCCAGCGAATTGACATGGAACGAAAATTTGATTCACAATGATGCTGTTTGTTCATAGATCAGATTTAGAATTCTTTTTGATTCACGCAGATGGATTAAATTCCTTTCCGAAAGTTGCATCGAAGAATAATTTTGTAGTTCATTGATTTAGTTTATTAGTAGTAGTATTTAGTAGTTTATTGATTTATTTAGTTCCTCGGATACGGAAGTAAGATTGTAAAAACAAAAAGTTTGAGCGGCAAGAGAAGAGGCCACATGATAGACAGAAGAAGAAAGGCGAATTAAGATTTAGAGATTCTTGAATCTTGAAATGGCGAAATAAAGCAGGGGTCCCCAAAAATAGAATCTGGGTCTATCATCGATTCTAGATGTGTAGGTCGAATCTACTCCGCTTTGACACAAAACTGTCATGAAGAATCCCCATCTTTTACCTGAGTCCAATTGCCTCAAGAAGGAACTCCATTCATCGACGTTAAACCGAGAATCTACCTTCGAAGAAGGTCGTCCGTAGATTCTAATCCTACTGGTCGAATCTACTATGCTTTGCCATAGAACTATCAAGAAGAATTCCCATCATTTACCCGAGTCCAACTCAAACAGCCTGAACAAGGATCACTGTCAAGAAAGATCGACTGTAGATAAAGTGCCTCAAAGAAATGCTTCTTGCACGACAGAAGAAGGGTCCCTCTATGACCAGGTTCACGAACCGAACCCTTCCAATTGGGATTCCCTTTCAAGAGATGATAAATTTGCAGTCAGTCTTCTGCCAAGAAAAACTGGTAGATTATGAATCTGATCAGTCGATTCGGACTCATAACTGCCGTTGTGAAGTGCGGAGACCCCTGAAAGGATGATGCGTTTGGCGAGTGGCGAGTGTGGCGACCAAGACACCTCTTGAGCTCTTGGTGTTTGAGATTTGTTGTGGCGTTACGTGTGGGTGGGAGGGAATAGGGGGACTGAGGCTAAGGCTTGAGGGGGTCTCCCGTCTCCCACTTGATCTCCCTCCAGTCTACGAGAAGAGAAGAGAAGTGCACTGCTCGCAACTACTTGTTCGTGCCAGGCTGTGCAGCCTGGTACAGAATGGGTGACCGGAGAACGCATGAGGACTGAGGAGAATACCAAGAGTACCTACCTACCTACCTACCTACCTACATAGTAGGTATAGAATAGAGTCCTTATCTACTCCACTTGATATTTAACCTCTCTGCACGGCGGTACGAGTCTCCACTCGAGCGGCTGGCATAAGAACCAGTATTATTATTAATGATTTTTTTTAGTACAAAAGTATTATGTATTAATGTTCTTATGTCAAAAGATTCATAAGTGACATTGTCCTTAATAAGGTAAACTTTTCTATTTTCACTGAAAAAATTGTATAGCTACAAGCATGAAGCTATAGATTCCTCACAAAAAATAGAAATTATTTGTCATTCCAGACATTGAGGAAACAATCTTCTTTCAAAGAGCATCATTACCTGGCACATTGTTCAATACTGAACAGCCATACCACGTATAAAAACAAAATGTTTTCACTTTCGTCGGTGATGAAATCTAGACTCGAGGCACTGAATCGTTGTTCCAAATAATCTGCATCAAATCAAAATCACTGACTAGTGTTTTGCATCTATCTTTCTTTCGGGTCTTGAATTTTAATCACAAGTTCCTAGAGATGATTGAGCACTTATTTTCTCGATCACGCCGTGCACGTGAACACCATGGTACGAAGCCAAAGTTGTTACACTTTCCATTGGCAAAATTCCATTCACTGGAAATGCCAATGGAAATCGTGACGGAATGGGATTTTTGTTCGGACAACGCCTCAGGTGTCACCTGAAATTAGAGGTCAAAATACTTTTTCCATCAAGCTAATAATTATAATTTATTATTCTCCCGTGTTCAATTCATAATTCCAAGAGTGGACTTTTTATATAAATTTATACTCAAGAGTGATTCATCGTTAAAAAATCTATTTCAGAGTATCATCGTCGAAAAACAACGCCTTCTCAATTCTCATCTTTGTCGTCGAGTTTGAATTGCAAATTTTATAGCGAGGCCAGTTTTTTGTTTTGTTTAAAAATAAAAATATTGAGCGCGCCCAAGACCTCTCTCAAACTTCGCAAATGCATGATACTTCTACTTAGCAAAAAGCCCTGAAGCGTTTCCTTTTCGCGCGAATGTGCAATTGTGCACGTGTTGGCCGAAGAAGTCCCTAATGCTCCATTCTCTCTTGAAAAGGCATATAACTGACATCATTATTTGGTTTTGACGAAAGCAGTGTTGAATCATACTGACAACATATTTTCGCGTTTGGCTTCGTAGCCGCATATTCTATTTATATAAGTATTTTATTTTGTTAAACAAATTTTTCTCCTGCATATAAGTATTTCCTAAATTTTGAAACTTGAAACAGAATAATGTATAAAACATGACTAATTTAATGAGAACTACTTTTTGAAATTTTTAATCCAAAAGCCTCTTTTAATTTATCATCTTCCCTTCCTTCGTGAATAAATGAATGACTGGCTTGAATTTAAATGAGGGACAATCCCTCTGATACATAATATTATAAATATATGGTATATTATGCAGATAAAAATTTATTCACGCTCGTTGTATAATTTTCAATAAGTTAATGTATGTACCTACTTTACGTACAACCTTCTATTGTTCCCTTGAAATTCTTAGAAGATTAGATAATGAATATTATAATTATTGAATTACAGAACTGGTCTGGGTTTTGGGTTTTTCAATTTACAACTGAGAGAAATCGAATAAATGGACATTTTATTCATCGCTTCTTATCAATTTGTTAAAAATGATTGAATATGACATTGAAATGACATAATTTATAATATTTTGGTTTTAAAAATCCTAGGAAAATTATTTTTTTCAGATATCTAACTTTGGGAAGACTAATTTTCACTAGAGTTCCTAGACTAAAATTTTTGTTTGTAAATAATTTGGGAATATATCACATCAAATTTAAATCCCTTGATCTCATAGCATGCATTCCTCGATTTTTATGCGATTTTATGTTTGGGTAAATTGTAGAGAGGCAAGCCAGCCACCAGTAGTAGCACCTCGAGGTGAAGTACCAGTGAGAAGAAATCCGACACTTGTCTCGATCGCATTTCACGATCACTTATCAATAACTGACTTTCCGTTATTCGCGATCAACGTAGGTTATAAATAAGCCACGCGCATATTTCTCGAAGAGTCGTATCTCATGCGCGAAATTACTTCCGCTTTAATTAAACGCTGAGGTGTAAAACCGTCTCTTTGATCAAATTTTTTTTGTATGTTAATATAGTTCACATCACATTCACATCTTCAAGCGTCATTATCTTGAGTAAATATTGAACTAAGGTTCATTGTTTCCGCATGGACGGTTTGATTCTATTAAAGTGATGGGAAAAGGGAATAAATGGACGTTACAAAAATGGAATAATGGAGTAATCGTGGCTCAGATAACATCGCGATTATCTTATGTTTCAAGAGTGCAGCTTTGGTAGCCACTCTGACACGGGTTAGACTCTGGGTTAGATCAGACAAACGGTAACGCTCCGAGCTTGTAACCAGAAAGTCTTGGCTCGATTTCTGCTGCCTGCATTTTTTTCATTAAAATGTTTTATTATCGCAATTGACTATTAATTTTATCTACATCAAGTCAAGACATTTGTTTTTACCCATTTTATTCATATGAAAAAGTTGGGAGTTTCAGCCTTCACCACTTTTACTTCAAGAAAAGTTTTTTAATAGAAATTTTTTATTTTTGTTCATTTAATTAATCGTTTATTATTTTGGTTATTATCACTTTCATATGAGAATCAGATAAAATCCCTCGATATAGTGTTAAAGAATAGAACAAATATTCAAATTTAATGAACATTGTCCGACTCTTTTTCTGACATTGCCATAAAATAAAACAAGACTTCGGAAAACTTTTCTAATAGTAAACAGCTGTGCAATACACTGTCAACAACTATGAAGCAACTATGCCAAGGAAATAATGAAAATCTTTTTTACTTAGTATTTTATTTATATTCTATTTTTATCTCATTATCTTTTACATAAAAAATTTTTATAGTTGAACTGACGATATTTATCCTTGATCTGGCTACACGTATGGTTTAAAACGAATCAACAGTATGAGCAAAAAACTTTAAAATAGGGATTTACAGCAATAATTATTTATAAATATTGTTATTAATGAAGCACATTTTTAAATCTTTAAAATGAAGATATTGCACAGCTTAAATACAAATCCTCGAAGTATGAATATAACACTAATTAAACAGGAATACATTCGACAGGATTTTTAAATTTAAAATTAAAAAAAGATAAATTAGTTTTTGTTTGGTCATCCTGAGGTCGGTTAAACACATCTTGGATTCGTAGACATTTCATCTCTTCTCATTTCGCTAAAATTCCTTTAAATTCAAGAAGGTTTTTTCATTGTTAAACTAATTGGGGCATATTCAAAAAGTTTAAACTTTAAAAAAATGTTACAACTGGGGTATAACCGCGAAAACTATTCAACATTATTGTTCGCCTATACTTTCAGTGTGATTCCCCGATATTCTTTAAAATTTTTATCCGTGACGGATAGAAAAATTGCGTTGTTTCCAGAGATAATGTTTAAAAAAGATGTGATGAGAAAGAACGAGTAGAGTGGCATTTAGAGAAAAAAGTGGAAAGCAAGATTTTCAGTATCAATTTTCTTCTCTACCCTTCCTAGCAAATCAAAATTTTCAAAATTTTCTTCACCGACTCTTCTTCAAACCTTTCCTTCACCAACTTCTTTTCTGCACTCCTTTTATTACTCCTATTCATATTTCCATCCCTTTTTTTACATTTCCCTCCTATTTTCATATTTTTTACGTTTTTCCTAAACTGTTTTTTTCCTTCTATTGACTTGCTTTTTATCCTTATTACTATTACTCTATAACCCCTCTATTGTCACTATTCTGATAAACCGATCCAAAATTCATATAATCATATAGATATATAGATTTGAGACAAACCATCCCATCTCCAAACTCTTTAATCCAAATCAGTATGTCTTTGGTTTTACTTCCTCTCTTCTCCATTTCCGTATTTCTCTATCTCCTGCATTGAAATCTCCTCCTTAGATATGCCTAATTTGAATAAACCTGAGTGGAATTTCAATCATAAATGCTTTTCAAATTTTATACTTTTCCAAAACTTGGATGCCAAGTTTTTATTTTCTCCGTTTTTCTTATCTAAACAGCAAATCCACGCGACGTTTCAATCTCGTATGACAGCTAAAATCTACGAAATCACATAGGTATTTGAAAGATATGAAAATTCGTAAATCGGGTATACAGTTGGCTGTTGCAAAATCATAAATTACTTTTTCCAAAAATATTTTAGCACATCACAAGTTTAGTAATGAGTTTGATAATAATTGAGTATGCGTCCAAACAAAACGTCGAAGTGTGTACCTTCTCCTTGTGTAAGTGTTGAAATGATCATATCCTGATAGTATTGGATGAATTAGTACATTCCCGAGGCGAGTCAAGGAAGCATTGAACCTTTCACCTATCACGACCAATATTGCTCATCAGTTTCTATTTGTTTCTGTTTTAGGCGATGGAGTCGGTTGTCCGATGGGAATGTTCAGATGCTCTGACGGAAAGTGCATCCCGTCCCTCTGGGTCTGTAACTATCAAAAGGATTGCGACAACGCAGAGGACGAATTTCAGTCATGCCGTAAGTGCCCTTTTGATTTAACCCATTTCAGAACATTGACCCCATCGATTTCCAACGGTGACAAGAGACAGAAATTCTTATACTCTATTTTTATAATGGGAATAGGCTGCTTTCGACAAATCACTTTCATTTCTTATTGCGTAATAATTAAGTAAAATAAGAAATATTTCAAAGTTTCCAAATTTCAATTAACTTTTTTTCATGTAACTGCACCTTTTGAGGAATAATGTCAAGTTGTTGTACTATGTGCTATGGAATGATTGAAGATATGCATAAATGTTGTGATTTATGTTTATATTTTATGGAGCATAAAGTTGAATGCCAAGACCGAATGTCCAGTGAGTTTTTTTTCTGTTTTCTATCGGTAAAACTGGACGTAATTATTTAAAAGCAAGGACTTACACTGACTTTATGCCTGCACATCAGTCGCGCTATGTTACTTACTCTGTTACCACTATCCAGCGACAAGCACATTTTATTGGTTTCTCAGTTAACTGCAACTTTGCTCAATCTGTCATGTTCGCGGCAGCGCAGCTGTTTAAATCTTCAGCTTTGTAATAAATTTCTCATTTAGTCACTCAGTGTAAATATTTCTAACAGTAATATTTTTCACAGCAATATTAACAATCATCAATCATAAGGTGAATTATATTTTAATTCCCTAATTGCAATTAAACTAACAAAATCATTTTATAATAAAGACAAGATTGTTCGGGAGCAAAAATTTGATTTCTATTGTTAAAAATTACGTGGAAAATGTCCAATTTCATAACAAATATCTGTATATCTCTACTTCCTGTAATTACAACATATGTAGTATGTACCTATTATGCATGAATGATAGCTTTTGCTAGAGGTAAAAAACGACAGTTATTTGAAATAAAAACGAAATTAAGATACCATGTAAACAATACGACGGAGCGTTATTGCTGCCTTTTAAATGAGGAAGATCGATCAACGGTCTTTGTTGAGCTTCAATCATTCATGAAGCGGAAACGAGCGTGACCTTCTTCTGCACAACACGAGAAAAAAATCCCGACATGCAAGCGGAAAATCCACTGAACGAGTTGGATTATCTCTTAATTTGAAAGAATCTTACTTTTACTCTAAAACAGATTCAAACCAAATATTAATCATTCAAATTGTAAATTCTGAATATTTTTTTAATACTGTATATAATTGTTATAAATGTAAAAAGAAAATGTTGTTCTAAATATTCTACTTTTGATTTTGTTCTATTTTAGAACCTCCTGAATGCGAGCTTGGACAAATCACGTGCGGCCAGTATATCTTTAATAAAACTTACTGCATACCTCCCCACCAGAGATGTGATATGACAGTAGACTGTGTCGACGGCACCGACGAGGCCGGATGTAGTAAGTATTTTTTATTATTCTCCCATCAATCCTACACTTTACACAATCAATTTCTATAATTGTCTTTAAAATGGACTCACATCTCTCCAAGTCAGATCATAAACAAAATTCTTGGTCTTGCGGGGAAATTTCTTTGTGAAGATTATGTCTATCCTGCCAAATTGCGTTAAAAGTGAGGAGTCAACAAGTCGTGAAGTCAAATGTACACATTCGCTGAAGTCACTGGCGTGAAGTAACTTGGAGTCCATGTATCTTCTCGAGCTAAAAGTGGAGGACTGGCGCTGTTTTCCAAATTCTACAAACTCGATTCTGGCTTTTTCTCGGAACTATTTTCCTGAGGTCCTATCACATGTTTAGGCAAACACGAAAGGCCATTGATTTCAACCACCTTTACATTTTATGAAATATCTCGAAAACCATACTCTTATGGTTATTACATAAAGACTCCTGTATACCAAGGAAGCGCTTATGAGATGCACAGGTTTATGTTCAATCGTAAAACTATTCCATTCCGAGAACCGAGAAACCGTTTTTCTCATTTTTTTACACACAAGTTGAGGTCGTCTCTTGTGAGACACTTATGCAATGTGCACATTTATATTTAATTGTAAGTATATTCCATTTCGAGAATAAACAGACATTTTTTTCTCATTTTTCTATACACAATTTTAAGTCGACTCTTCTGAGATGCAAACGTTTATATTTAATTGTACAATTATCCCATTTCAAGAACCGAGAAACCATTTTTTTTTTCATTTTTCTATATACAATTTCAAGTACACTATTATGAGAGATGCCATATTTCAAATAAGCGTAATCTTATATTTAAAAAATACATTCATTCTTTATCTTAGCGAAAGTGGAAGGCATATGTCGTTTTACGCCTTGCGTTTTTTCAACAGTGATGCATCTTAATTCAACTCGTTCCTGCAAAATCATGCTCGGCCGTAAAAATACTACTTTTCCTTCTTAATGTGCAATATGCTATTAATCCTAAATTTTTTCATACCATAATTACATACCTTTCATTATTTTAAAGTAAATTTTTACAGCTCTTTGAAATTGCCATGCCCATCTTAAAAATCACTATACCTCTATCGGCAAAAAAATTCGAGTCCTCTGTCTTTGACGTTAAAGGAATGATTGAATCAAAAGTATTAGCTTAATGAATGAATGATCATTTTAAATTTCAAAGTATTACAAGTTCTATCATAATTTGTGGATAGTGAATTCTCTTTTGTTAAAGCTCCTTCAGCTTTAACGTATACACATTCTCTTCACATTCTCGACATTACTTTATTATTTTATTCTTATTTTGTATTAATTTTTATTTTCAGTCACCCTAGAAAATCTATAATTTCAATAACTTTATATTATTACGATTTATATTATGCATTGATATTGAAACAAATGTATTTTTAATATCTTGTTTTTATCAGTCCTATCAAAAAGTGATTAATAATATAACAATTATTTACCAATTTTTTCGGTAAACAACTTTTTTCTATTAATTTTTCTTTGTACTTTGTGTACCACATTTCTTATTTTAAATGTTATTTTTTAAAATTAAAAAAATTAAGCATCCTATAAAAAAATGTGTATGTCTTCTGTAGCTGTACACTTTTGATCTAATCATCGTTCCTCCTAGCTTGGTTCGATTGTCCAAAAATTTCATTCTTAATATTTTGAATGTTGTTTTTCACGAAAATAACCAAAACTACGCGTCCTACCAAAAAGTAATTGAAAAAATTGTAGATCTTTTTTGGGTGCATAATTTTTTCTTTTTACGATTTTTTGCATTTTTCTTGACATTATTTTTTGTGCGATTAAAATTTGAATTTTTGATTTTTTTTATAAAAATTAAGAAAGCTGTTATAATAGTCCTGTAGGGATTTCAAAAAGCAATGTTTTTATTTACTTGACTTTTTTCATATCGTCCGTTGTTTAACTTAAAATTTGCATTTTTATTTGTCTTTCGATTTTTAAAATGCTATAACTTTAATCATTCTTTTTTGTATCGAAAAAAGTCTTACGGATAAATTGTACAACTTTTAGAATACTATAAATAGCGATACATAGAATTTTTTAATCTAAAAAAAAATGGTTTCAAATATTTTGAAAATGCCTCCACTTTTTGAATTCTTATCCAGAATGGCTGACTAAGCAAACTTGACCTTCAGTTTCTAATACTTTCAAAAGTTATCATGCTCACAGACAGACATGCAAACACATTCGCAAACATCGGTATTTTGGGTTCAGAGGGTCTCAAAACGTGGACATTTGACAAAAAAGGGTTGGGGGGGAGGTAATTTGTACACAAGTCTGATACCTTCTCTGATAAGAATTTAATACTAATATTGCTATTATATGTAATGATAATGAATATATTAAAGTTATTTAAATTTAAGGCTTTCATTTAAACTATTTATAATTATTTTCATTTTTAAAAAAGTATGTACTTTATTTTTTTCTTCGTGCAAATTGCGATATTTAAGGACAGTTTTTTATTGGAAAACAAGTATAAGAAACGAGTGGGGTACCTTTTTTGCTAGGACTGTTCTCGCCTTCCTTCCAAATGTCCCTAAACTTTAAACTTGATTGAGACATGGATTGAGATATGTTTAAAGTACCTTCATGATTTTTTCCCCTATTATTTCACAATATTTTACATATTGGTATCAGAATCAAATTAACGTACAACAGTTTGACCTTTAAAATTGTCATTCATTCATATAGCTACAATTTTTTCGTCACTTACTTTTTTGAGTTCAAAGTCAAAGGACTCGAATTTTCTTACCGTTAGAGATCCGGAAAAGTTCTAGATTGGTGATGAAGCATACGAACGTACCTCTGTTGCTTCTTAATACTTTTAGGGATAAGTGAATGATATTTGGCAACAATAAAATTTGTGACAAGTGAATACCTTCCCCTTGAAGATCTCTAGGAACAACCAGATCGGAATTAATTCGACTTTGAACTTCTTAAAGTCGGTCATGGCAACTCTTATGAGCAGTCCAGCGACCCTCAAGTTAAATATTAAATATTACTATCGTAACTTGGGTAAAAGCAAAAGAATGACCCTATATGATAAAGTAAAGCTTACCGGCGTTGGGTAATTTTTTTTGCCTATAATCTTTACTTCAAAATCCGGGTAAAGATTTCTCTTAGTTGTTTAAGTGAAAACCTCCCGGTCATTGGTGCCAAGGCACTGACTCCGGAGTATCTACCGGGATGAAAAAAAATCTTAATTTTGAATTCCTATTCATGTCGTTGAGCATTTATCGCCTGAACGTGAAGATTCTTGAAATGAACAGTGTGAGAAGAATTTGAAGAGAAACAATGAAGTGAAGGGCGGTAGATGGAAAGATAGAGAAGTAATGAAGAAGGAGATGGTGGTTTATTGCTACATAGCATTTCTCGAACACTTACTTTCCTAGGCACACGAGAATGGATAACGACAGCCACCGCTTGGAGCCGGAACCCTTCGAGGTCTCTATGCAGATGTCGAGAAACAGGTTCTTCGTGTTAATGTTTGAGGGATCATAGCTTTTTCTGCATTGCCTTGCCTTGAGTTTCTTGGCCGGCAATCTTCTCCTGAAGATATTCTAGGCTCAGTTTCACATGCGATTATCTCAACCGTCTGCTGATTACGAAATAGATATTAAACACTTCTTGCCAGCGTCATCACCTTCATCATCACCAATTCCAGAGTGTCTAACAATTTAAATGATTAAGACAATCTAGATGAAAGAAAGTCATTGTATCAAGAGATTCAACTCACAAAACAGATGCTATCTGTATTTCTAAAGGTTTTTCTCTAAGAGCCTAAGCTATGGGTACAAGTTTTTTGTATTGAGAGGATTTTTGTTGAATTAAATATATAGTTTATTGTAGACGAATTATGCTTCAGCATTACTGTCATGAAATTTATTGCTGAAATTACAACTTTATATTGTCTATTTTTGCACCGTTTAGTTTTAAGAAAAATTCCAGCTTTTGTAACCACTGTGTCTGCAAATACAAAAACCACAATTATAATTTCTATATTCAGAGAGAGAGAGAAATTGGTAAAATTATTTTCATCTATTTTTTTTAAATTTATCAGCATTGTTTTCGTCCGTTTTTCACCTTGAGACACGGGAAACTGACACTTCAAGGCATGGCAATTAACATTCAATGATCGTGCAGATGAGATTGGATGATTTATCGATGTCATTAATTACTTGAATGGCAAAAATTTACATCGAACGGAAAACCTGTGTCTGAAAAGTCGTCTTGGAAAGCGAATTAGAGATTTGTTTAACGTCCAGCTCCAGCAGTGCACAATAAATTTTTTGATTTGTCAGCGAACATGTCCGTAGTTCTTTAACAATTGTAATGAATTATAGTAATTAAATAATTAGAAAAAAACAACAAAAAAACAAAATAGTAAGAAAAGATAACAATCTTCTTCATTGTCTTGTTTTCAGATTACAGGAAATGTCAGACGGACGACTTCAGGTGTAGCGGAACGACGCCTGAACTTTGCATACCAAAAGAGAAGAGGTGCGATGGTTATTTGGACTGTCGAAACGGAAAGGATGAAGAAGGTTGCGCGACTACTAAAGCTCCTTGTAGACTAGACCAATTCAGATGTAACACGACCCAACGTTGTGTTGAGCAAACTGCAAGATGTAATCACAGAGACGACTGCGGGGACAATAGTGACGAAGCGCACTGCAGTAAGTTCAGAAAAAATTATTTTCTAGCAATACTTGCCCTTTTGCTTAATATTTATAACTTGTATAGTTAATTACGAATCTGGCAAATCGATTAAAAGTACAAAAATTATTGATGGTGTAGTAAGGAAAGTGTAGTGAGAATATTGACAAAGCCAGTTCAGAACTCTTCTACTAGTAAAATAATAATCAAATATCTTAAAAGAACATCTGGCAAAGTGCGGTTTATATTTGTTTATTGTATTGTATGCATTGTCAGTTTTTGTTGCTCAAACTCGAAATCGAGGATTATATCCAAGAAGGACATTATGCGGCTTTTAGTCGTTTATGAGCTTGTTATTAAAAACATTTGCAGCTCTGCAACGGGATCGTCATTTACTTGGCAAATATTCAAACGACTCTAAATTCCATTCCGTTCTTTTCAAGCGAAAATTAAACATTCCACAAGATTACGCAAATTGGAACATGTTTTGAACTTGCACAATTGCGCAATACTCTGATCAAGATTCTACTTAAATAATTACCTTATAAAAATCTGTTTAATATCTATATTCACATCACTTTATGAACTTTATCATCATATTTTAGAATAATTTTAAGATGACATTGTATTAATCATGTGAAACATTCTTGCTCAACAGGTTTTCCTGAATGCACATCAGAGCAATTTCGATGCGCAAATGCACTTTGCATTCCCTTGGCATTTCAGTGCGATGGATACAGAGACTGTGATGATGGATCTGATGAAAAAACTTGTACGGCGATGGTTTGTCCAGGAACGAAATTTATGTGCCCAAAAGGCTCTCCAGGTGGAAAACCAAAATGCATCAACAAATCGCAGCTATGCGATGGCAAACAAGACTGTGAAGACGGAGCTGATGAATTGTCCGCTTGTTGTATGTATTTCCCTCTATAAAATTTTTTAAAATCATTATTTACCCCATCTAAGAGCTATTTCATGATTCACAAATGAAATTAAAATGTATTATAGCAACGAATCTCTGCGGCGCTCTAGGATGTCAATATAAATGTCAAGCATCTCCTACCGGTGGGGCTTGTTCGTGTCAAGACGGAAGAGTTCTTGCAAATGACTCGAGGACTTGCATTGGTAAATTTCCAACACATTATATTTAATTATTATTTGTAAAGAGAAAACAGTAGCATCAACAACAATAACAAGAACAGAGTCTGAAATATAATTTTGCGTTACGTGCGGGGTCAGATAATAATAAC
The DNA here is from genome assembly GCA_010014905.2 of Druon quercuslanigerum. Classification (NCBI taxonomy): domain Eukaryota; kingdom Metazoa; phylum Arthropoda; class Insecta; order Hymenoptera; family Cynipidae; genus Druon; species Druon quercuslanigerum. The sequence goes on along the minus strand of JAAAKG020167880.1, from coordinate 14,606 downwards.
TTGAGATGTAGGTACATATATGGGGATTTGCGCTTAAAAAATCGCTCGTGTTATTACAGTCATTTGTTATTAGAAGAATGCAACATCAGAACATAAATTAGCAATCTTTACTGCTGCATTAGAATTTCGTAATGGAAAATCACGCAAGCGAAGACACCAAGTTTTCTCCTCTTTTTCCTCATGTGCTTTCTAATCTGACTGAGGGGGACAAATGTGGGAACTTGAGATCGTTCGCGGTATCGACAATCCCTCAATTTGATTATCTAATTTGGTTTCCTTTTCTGGTAGATAGAGACGAGTGCTCGGAATGGGGCTTCTGTGAGCAGCTTTGTGAAAACACCGATGGTTCCTATATCTGCAGCTGCGTTCCAGGATTCGATCTCGAAGGAAAGAATGCTTGTCGGGCTTCGAAGGGAAGCTCGCCAGTAGAATTGCTTTTGGCTCAGGATCGAGCTATTTGGAGAATGGATGAGACTGGTCTAGATCGGAAGTTAGTCGCTAACACAACCGGAGCCAGTGGAGTTGACTTTCTCTACAATCGGAACCTCGTTTACTGGAGTGACACCAAGACAAGAAAGATACACTCTCAATCCTTGAGTGGAAATCAAGCTAACTCGGACGTGGACATCTCCCTGCCAGGATCTTGGGTGCCAGTTGCAATCGCTGTGGACTGGGTTGGAGACAAACTCTATGTAGTCGACTCGATAGTACAGAAGATAGACGTTTTTGAATTAGACGGTCATTTCCATGGCATTGCTCTTGGATCAAACTTAACTAGTCCCGCAGATATTGCGCTAGATCCTACCGTGGGTTTGATGTTCATAGCCGACAGCAAGCAAGTATTAAGAGCAAACATGGACGGCACTAACACAATGGCCATTATCTCTGAAGCTGCGTACAAGGTTTCTGGAGTGACTGCCGATATCTACGCCAAGAGAATTTACTGGTGTGATTCTCTACTAGATTATATTGAGACTGCTGATTATATGGGACGAAATAGAGTGATGGTTCTTCGAGGAACACAGGTCCCAGCCCCGATGAGACTCGCGCTCTTCGAGGACAGAATTTTTTGGACCGATAGTACGAAGCAAGCTGTGTTGAGCGTGAAAAAAATCGCCGGCGAATCGTCGATCCGCAATATATTTAAGGCGAAAGATGCAAAAGCGGTTAAAGTTCTTCATAGTCTGGTTCAACAAGCTGTGACCAATCCTTGTGGAATCAATAATGGAGGCTGTCAGCACATGTGTATCGTAACAGCAGCAGCTGACCGCGATTCTGGATTGGCTTATCGTTGTGCCTGTCACATCGGCTGGAGGCTTTCACTCGATTTGAGGAATTGTAACCTGGTGACGGAGTTTCTCATGTACTCGCAACAGAGATTCATCAAAGGACGTGTTCTGGATCCTGTGATGGAAGGCTTCAGTGATGCTATCCTGCCTGTTGTTTCCAGGAGAGCTAGATTCGTCGGTTTGGACTTTGATGCTCGTGACCAGTATATTTATTACAGTGACGTGTTGCAAGACGTGATCTACAGAGTCCGTCAAAACGGCACTGGGCGTGAGATCGTTCTTGCGAGTCAAAACGAGGGAGTGGAAGGATTAGCGGTTGACTGGGCGTCAAAGAACTTGTACTATATTGACTCGCGGAAGGGAACCTTAAACGTTCTCAGCACTAGAAATGTCACTTACCGAAGGACTCTTTTAAAGAACTTGAAGAGGCCGCGGGCAATTGTTATCCACCCAAATCAGGGATTCATTTTCTTCTCGGAATGGGACAGACCCGCAAACATCAGCAGAGCTCGAGCGGATGGATCGAACTTGATCGTCTTCAAGAATCTGACTCTCGGATGGCCAAATGGTCTCGCGATTGATTTCAGCAAGGACAGGCTCTACTGGTGCGACGCATTACTTGACCATGTCCAACACTCGAATCTGGAAGGTACTGACGTCAGAACCGTCAACTCAAGACTCATAAGGCATCCCTTCTCAATAGCGATTTACGAACAGTGGATGTACATCACCGACTGGAGGCTGGATGCCATCATACGTTTGCACAAGGAAACTGGAGAGCAGGAATCTATTCTTGTTCGCGAGCCCGACACAAATCGTTTGTATGGAGTGAAGGTCTATAGTCCTCATATTCAGCAGCCGCACACAGATCATCCGTGCACGATAAACAACGGCGAATGTGAGAAACTCTGCTTCGCTGTTCCACGCAACAGCACTACCAGATTCTCACCAACGAGGCTCCAAAGAGTTTGTGGATGTCCCTATGGAGAGAAGCTTCGCGCAGACGAGATCACTTGTATGGAAGACCAGGAAGCTGAACCACCAGTGAAAGCTTGTCCAAATGCGTGGGACTTTACGTGCGCCAATCAACGATGTGTGCCTCAGTCCTGGGTTTGCGATGGAGATGACGATTGTCTTGACAACAGCGATGAGAATCAAAACTGCACAAAGCCTACTTGCGGCGCCAATGAATTTCAGTGTAAATCAGGCAGATGTGTTCCATCAAGTTTCAGGTGTGACTCCGAGAACGATTGTGGAGATTACAGCGACGAAGCAGGTTGCCCCAACGTCACCTGCAGTTCTAGTCAGTTTGCATGTAGCAACAACCGCTGCATACCCGCTACCTGGAAATGCGACTCTGAGAACGACTGCGGAGATAGCTCTGATGAGGGTGATTTCTGCGCAGCCAAAACCTGTTCCTACTTCCAGTTCACATGCCCGCGTTCAGGACACTGTATACCTCAATCCTGGGTTTGCGACGGTGACAACGATTGCTTTGATCAGCAGGACGAAATGGACTGTCCACCAGTTAATTGTCTAAGCACGCAATTTACTTGTGCAGATCAAAAGATGTGTGTTCTCGAATCCTACAAGTGTGACGGAATCTCTGATTGCAATGATGGAAGCGATGAATTGGGCTGTCCATCTCTGGCTCCGGATCAGTGCAATACCGATAAGCAATTCCAGTGCGCGAGTTCTGGAATTTGCATACCCAAGAGTTGGTACTGCGATGGAACAGCGGACTGTCATGACAAATCGGATGAGCCTGAGAGTTGTGGCCAGGTCAATTGCCAACCTGGATTCTTCAAGTGCAACAATAACAAGTGTGTTTTCAAAGCCTACGTCTGCGATGGAAAGGACGACTGTGGTGATGGATCGGACGAAGACACAAAATTGCACGCTTGCAAAGCGCCGGAGTTCAAGTGCGAATCGACAGAATGGAAGTGTCCCAATGTCACGAACCGATGCATCAATGTTACAAATGTCTGTGATGGTAAACCGGACTGCCCAGGTGGAGGAGACGAGGGCATTGGTTGCGAACTTGCAGAATGCAAACACCAGGGAGGCCTCTGCACCAACGGCTGCTTGCAAACACCCTTCGGTGCTCAGTGCACTTGTCCACACGGAGAGGAACTCGCCCCTGATGGTTTCACTTGTCAGGACATGAACGAGTGCGATCCCCCTGGACGTTGTTCTCAGGTCTGCATCAACACAAAAGGCAATTATCTTTGCAACTGTGTCGAGGGTTACGTGCTTGAAAAGGACAAACACACGTGTAAGGCTTTCAATCATAGCGCGGCTTTTCTCATCATTTCTAATCGACACACGATTCTGGTTGCCGATTTACAAGATCAAGCACTGGAGAGAGTACCAATCAATGTGGAAAACGTGGTAGCAACTTCAAGCAATATGCACACTGGCACGATCTTTTGGTCCGATATGAAGTTGAAGAAGATCTCGAGATTAGACAGAAGCAGCGATCCTCAGGATGTGATATCTACTGGTCTCGATCTCGTTGAAGGTTTAGCCTATGACTGGATTGGACAAAATCTGTACTGGTTGGATTCCAAACTGAACACCATCGAAGTGTCCAAGGAAACTGGTGCAAATAGATTGGTGCTCGTTAAGGAGAACATAACGCAGCCTCGAGGAATGTGTCTCGATCCAAGTCCAGGTGCTCGCTGGCTTTTCTGGACCGACTGGGGCGAGAACCCAAGAATCGAGAGAATCGGTATGGACGGTACAGAGAGATCCACCATTATCAACACCAAAATTTACTGGCCAAACGGTCTGGCTCTAGACATCGCCAATAAGAGGATCTACTTTGCGGATAGTAAACTTGACTTTATCGACAGTTGTCTCTACGACGGAACTGGAAGAATTCAGGTGTTGGCTGACTCTCATTATTTGCTCCATCCACATTCTCTTACTCTCTTCGAGGACACAATGTACTGGACTGATCGACAACTGAACCGAGTTTTGTCCGCTCACAAATTCCGCGGCACAAATCAAACTGTTGTCTCACACCTCATCTCCCAACCACTGTCGATCCACGTTCACCACCCCGTACTTCAACCAATCACACCAAATCCTTGCTTGAATGCCTCATGTAGTCATCTCTGTCTTCTTTCGCCAAGTGCGCCAAGCGGCTACAATTGCAAGTGCCAAGTTGGATACAAATTGTTGAGTGATGGTCGTTGCATCGAAGAGGAGAATGCCTACTTGATGGTGCTTCGAGGATCTCAAATCATTGACGTGTCGCTCTTGCCTGGAGATACCAAGACTGGATACATCACTCCAGTTGTTGGAGTAGAAGGAGGTAGATTTATCGACTATGACAGAACTGACCACATCATTTACTGGCTGCAAGGAAAGGAAGGCGATGAGGAAAACGGTACAATTTACACGATTCCATACGGAGGTGGAAACAAAACTGAGTTCCCCAATGCGAACGGTGACACTGGAATTGTTGGATCTCCATCAACTTTGGCCTTTGACTGGCTCGGAAGGAATCTCTTTATTGGAAACAAATACGCTTCCAACATTGAGGCTATAAAGGTAGATGGAAAAATAAGATATAGGTCAATTGTTCTCGCAAATGACGGAACGAAACTGAGTGTAGCTAGACCAAGATCGATGTGCGTTGATCCTCTCGAGGGACATGTCTTCTGGATTGATGAGGGAGGCTTTGGCGTACCTTCGAAAATTGGTAGAGTCAACATGGATGGTACAACTCCTCTTATACTTGTGCCAGACCTGTATGGTGCCGAGGCCATCACGATAGACATACCAAGTAAAACCGTTTACTTCAGTACCTCTCAGACTATCCAATCGATGACAACAGACGGTCAGAGCGTGAAAACTATTCTGTCAGCTGCTAACAATATCGCTCTGCCGAAAGCCCTCGCCGTCCACGAGAATAAACTTTACTATCTGGATCCAAAGTATGAGAAAATCGAGAGGGTAAATCTACCGAACGGTGATAATGCAACCATAATAATGCAGAACGATGCTGATCTGAGGACGCTCACTATATACAAGAAACGAGCTACCGGTTCTCACTCCTGTCTCGTAAATAATGGTGGTTGCGATCAAATTTGTCTGCCCTCTGCTGGCGGAACCAGAGTCTGCGCCTGTGGCATAGAATACCGTAAAGTTGGTGACAGCAGATGTGAGCCCTTCAAGACCTTCGCGGTCGTTACTCAACTCGATGTGGCGAGAGGATACAGCTTAAAGGACTCTAAAGAGGCGATGGTTCCGATCGCTGGAATGGGTCACCATATTCTTCATGTGGATGTGCACTGTGCACAGAACTGGATCTACTGGGTCGAGTTCAACAGAGGATACTGGAATGGTATCTTTCGAGTGAGACCCAACGGTACTGAGCTCGAGCAGATTGTCAAGAGTGGAATTGGATCGAATGGAATTAGAGGGTTGACGATCGACTGGATTGCTGGAAATATATATTTTGCTAATGTCTTCCCTCATGACAACTACGTCGAAGTCTGCCGTCTGGATGGAAGCAACAGGAAGGTATTAGTCAAGACAACGACAGATGCGCCCAGAGAACTTGCGGTCAATCCGATCAAGAGAGTCCTCTACTGGATTGACTATGGTCAATATCCAAGAATAGGAAAGGCCAACTTGGATGGTAGCAATTGGACAACCTTGGTCACAAGTGGCATCAGCACGCCTCGTGATCTGACGATCGATATATCAACGCACGATGTCTACTGGGTTGACTCGAAGCTCGACATGATCCAGAAGATTTCCTACACTGGTGGAAACCGAATGGTCATCCGAAATAATCTGCCAAACCCGATGGGAGTTGCGATCTTTGGCCAGGACATGTATTGGGTAGATCGCAATCTAGCCACTGTCTTCAAGGCGAGCAAATTGCCAGGAAATATCAGTCGGCCGACCTCAGTTAGAACGAATCTACCTAAATTGAGAGATATCGCCATCTTCGATCAAAGCTCTCAACCGATGGATGAAAACAGTCCCTGCTCTCGAACTCCCAATGGTGGTTGCGAACAGCTGTGTTTCGCCCTTCCACGAGACAATACTCCTACACAAGTCAAGTGCGATTGTGCCACCGGTAAACTAGCGTCTGATGGCAAGAGGTGTGAAAACGTTGACGAGTTCCTTGTCTTCGCTACAAGAACCGAAATCCGGGCCATTAACCTGGATCCTAAATCCACAAGTTTGCCCTTCAAGCCTGTGGGAAACTTGACAAATGTCGTGGGCGTTGATTTTGACTATCAAGACAAAAAATTGCTTTTCACTCAAATTAGACCATGGGCGATGATTGCTTGGCTCAATTCGGAAGATCCCTCGTCAATGAAACCTGAAAAAATATTGAACCGAGGCATCAACCCAGAGGGTATTTCATACGACTGGACACAGAAGAAGGTTTACTGGACAGACTCCTCTAATAACAGCATTTATGCTATGAATATCGATGGTACGGATCTGGTGATGATTGCTAGAGTAGACAGACCAAGAGCTATCGTCGTAGATCCTTGCAACGGTTCTCTCTACTTCACCGACTGGGGTCGTTTCGGCACCTCGGGTAAAATCTTTAGAACCAGCATGGCAGGTTCCTTGAAGAAGGCCATCATCGAGAAGGATCTCTCTCAACCAAGTGGTCTTGCTATTGATTACGAAGAGCGCATGCTCTACTGGACCGACGCAGTTCTAGAAAAGATAGAGAGGTCAGATCTCAACGGAAATAACAGGGAAGTTCTTATTGGAGCAACAATTTATCCATTCGCGATCACAGTCTTCCGGGAGCACATTTACTGGACTGATTTGCAACTCAGAGGTGTCTATCGAGCAGAGAAGAACACAGGATCTGACAAAGTGGAATTGGTGAAACGACTTGAAGACTCCCCAAGAGATCTTCACATCTATTCTCCAGCAAGACAGCAGTGCAAGGTCAATCCTTGCAACATCAACAACGGAGGGTGTGATCAATCCTGCCATCCTGGACAAAGTGGCACCGCTGAATGCAAATGCGACGACAACAGCAGACTCGTCAACGAGGACAGAATGTGTGTACCTAAAAATGTTACTTGCGACGGCAACAAATTCGCCTGCAGAAATGGACGATGTATCTCTCGAATGTGGGCTTGCGATGGTGATAATGACTGTGGAGACAACTCTGATGAAGACACGAACTACTGTTCCTACCACTCTTGCAGTCCCAATGAGTTTCGTTGTAACAATGGCCGATGCATCTTTAAATCGTGGAAGTGCGATCACGAGAACGACTGTCGTGATGGCAGTGACGAGGAAGGTTGTACGTATCCTCCTTGTGCAGCTGGTGAATTCACATGCGCCAATTATCGTTGCATTCCACAGTCACAGGTTTGTAACGGTATCAATGACTGCAAAGACAACGTCACTTCTGATGAAACTCACGAACGCTGTCCCCGGCACACGACCTGTCCTCCTAATCATCTCAAGTGTGACAAGACCAACATATGCGTGGAACCTTACTGGCTTTGCGACGGAGACAATGACTGCGGAGACAACAGCGACGAAAATCCTCTGCACTGCGCTCAGAGAACTTGTCCACAAAATAGCTTCCGTTGTCCCAATCACAGATGCATTCCTGCTACTTGGTACTGTGACGGGGATGATGATTGTCTCGACGGCAGTGACGAGCCGCCAGGATACTGTCAATCAGAAGGCAGAACCTGTTTCGGTGATCTATTTACCTGTGATAACGGCAACTGTATTCCCAGAATATATATCTGCGATGGTGCTAATGATTGTCTCGACAATTCTGACGAGGACGAGAGGCATCAGTGCAATGACCGAAAGTGTGATGAAGAGACTGAATTCACTTGCACAGCTAATAAACTCTGGAATCGGGCACAGTGTATTCCCAAGACGTGGCTCTGCGATGGTGATCCAGACTGTGTGGATGGAGCTGACGAGAACTCGACTCTGCTCCATTGTCCAGCACCCACGCCTTGTTCAGAAACCCAATTTACTTGCACGAACGGAAGGTGTCTCAATCGAAGCTGGCTCTGCGATCATGACAACGACTGTGGAGATGGCAGCGACGAAGGCAAGTTTTGTAATTCCAGATACAAGAATTGCTCTGAACTTGAATTCACTTGTCAAAACTTTAAGTGTATAAGGAAGCAATTCCACTGTGATGGACAGGATGACTGTGGAGATTATTCGGACGAAGTCAACTGTCCCTCAAAGAAAAAGAACACTACGTGCCCAAATCCAGGAGAATTTATGTGTGCAAATGGAGTATGCATCGATCAGCAGTTGGTTTGTAACAAAGAACCCGACTGTGCTGATGAGAGTGACGAACCACCTCACTGCAATGTTGATGAGTGCGCCCGTGTGGAGATGAACCAGTGTGGACACAGATGTGTGGATACACCAACGAGTTTTTACTGTGAATGTAATGCAGGATACAAGCTCTTGGATGATGGAAAAGCGTGCGCTGATATCGACGAGTGCATCGAAACACCACAAGTTTGTAGTCAGCAGTGCGAGAACACGCCAGGAAACTTCTACTGCAAATGTAACGAGAAGTACTACGAACGAGCAGCTGATGAGCACACTTGCAAGAGGAGAGACAAAATTCCCCCTTGGATTATCTTCACGAACAAGTACTACGTCAGGAACATGTCAACGGATGCTTCTCAGTATAATCTGCTACATCAAGATCTTGTAAATGTTGTTGCGCTCGATGCTGATAACGTCGAGGAGATGTTATACTTTTGCGACGTCACAGCTAAGACAATTTACAGAGCACCAATCGGCGGTGGAGAGAAGCAGGCGATTATTCGACACGACAGTCTTGGTCTGGAAGGAATTGCGATTGATTGGATAGGAAGGAAGCTTTACTGGTTGGATAGACATGCCAAACATCTGGAAGTAGCCGAGTTGGATGGAACAAATAGAAAGACCTTGATGGCTGGAATTGCTGATCCAAGAGCGATTGCTGTTCATCCTGGAACTGGACATTTGTACTTTACGTCCTGGCATCTTCAGGCCTACATCGGTAAGATGGGAATGGATGGTAGCAACTTTACGCAGATTCTCAACTGGGAAGATGACATCGCCTGGCCCAATGCTCTCACGATTGACTACTTTACTGACAGGATATTCTGGGCTGATGCGCATCTTGACTACATAGCGTTTGCGGATTTAGAAGGACACCATCGACGTATTGTACTGTCCGGTGCCAAAGTTCCACACGTTTTCGCGATGACGGTCTTTGATGATCACATTTACTGGACGGATTGGAATCTGAAGGCCATCAGCAAGGCAGAGAAGTTCTCTGGAGCTCAAGTTACGCTCCTGAGTAACACAACTCATCGTCCATATGATATTCACATCTACCATCCTTTGAGGCAACTCCCTTATAATAATCCGTGCTCACAGAATAATGGCGGCTGTTCCCATCTGTGCTTGATTTCTCCACCAGCCAGTTCGTACTTGTTAGAGGGCTTTGGGCGACCTGGAATGACTTCTTTCAAGTGCATGTGTCCTAATCAATTTACTTTGGACAAGGATCAGAAGACCTGCATCGCTAACTGCACTGCTGGACAGCATCGATGCGGTGCTCCCGATGAAAAATGCGTCCCTTGGTATTACAAGTAAGTGTAATCAGAAGGGGGAGGAAGAAAAGGAGAATTACATGTATATTAACTATTTATATCTATATTTGTGAACTTGTCTTAACGATCATTCCTAATTTTTATCATTATAGATGCGATGGTGAGAAAGACTGCAAGGATGGTTCAGACGAGGCTGACTGTCCTGCGAGAACTTGTCGAGCAGGAGTCTTTCAATGTAAAAACGGCAACTGCACACCAAGTCTCACTGTGTGCGATGGCGCTGATGACTGTGGAGACAATAGCGACGAAGTCAACTGCTCACACGCGTGTCCTGCCTTGGAGTTCAAGTGTAAATCAAACGGACGCTGCATCCACGATTCGTGGAAGTGCGACGGAGATGCTGACTGTAAAGATGGCAGTGATGAAGATCCCAGTATATGTCGTGAGTCTATAAACAAATGACACTAGTTAAAATCCCTCCTAGCATTGACGACTGCTTCTGGTGTAAGTAAATATCTTAATTTTACCCTTCAGATAACAGAACCTGCGACCCCAATACTGAGTTTAGCTGCAAGAACGGCAAATGTATTCCAAAATTGTGGATGTGTGACTACGACAATGACTGTGGAGATGACAGCGACGAACCAGCGTACATGTGTCGACAACGAAATTGCACAACAGGTTGGCAGCGTTGTCCCGGTCAATCCAACTATCGATGCATTCCAAAATGGCTCTTCTGTGATGGCAAAGATGACTGCCGAGACAATTCCGACGAAAAAGCAGAAAATTGTCCCGTCTGCGATCTTACCACCGATTTCAAGTGCGCCAACAACCGATGCGTACCTAAGCAGTGGCTCTGTGACTTTGCTGATGACTGTGGAGATGCTAGCGACGAGGCAGATGCTATTTGCAAGGACAAGTACAGAAAATGTTCAGAATCCGAGTTCCAGTGTGCCAATGGCAAGTGCATCGCTTCTAGATGGCGGTGTGACCTCGAAGACGATTGCGGAGATTCGAGTGATGAACTCAACTGTGAGACACACAAGTGCAAGGTGGGGTACAAGCGTGAGGGTTTTCGATATCCGAAAAATTCTCTTTTACTCGAAACACACCATTTTTTGTCTTTATTATTATTTTTTAGTTTTTATTTAAAATAACGTACTGTCTCTCTTGGTTGATAGAACGACACTTATCAGTGTAAGAGCGGTCACTGCATCGCAGGTCATCTCCGATGCGATGGTACCAGAGACTGTAAAGATCTCAGCGACGAAATTGGATGCCCCGCAAAGTATCCCGGAGGCAGATACTGTCCGCAGACTCACTTCCAATGCGACAACAACTTCTGCGTATCTCTTCAGGACAGATGCGATGGATCTGACGACTGTGGTGACGGTTCAGATGAAAATATGGCAATGTGTGGTAAGCTCTTCTTTTTCATATTTTTGATCTTGGTGAATTCGAGGGTCTTGATCACCTCGGAGAAGGTAGATAATCAGCTTCTTGGTTTTCAGCGAGCCTGCCCTGCGATCCTCACAGAAGATTCCGTTGCGCTAATCACAAGTGCATTCCCAAGTATCAGGTTTGCGACCAAATAGACAATTGCGGAGATGGCTCCGATGAGAATAACATGACCATGTGTGCAACTAGAATTAAACCTTGTGATCCGATCAATGAGTATCTGTGTGCAAACAAGAATTGTATCAGTAGACTTCAACTCTGTGATCATACAGACCACTGTGGGGACTTATCTGATGAATTAGGATGTCGTAAGTTATTTAGCTTCTGCATAATATTCGTAAATTAATCATTTGCCTGATGTAGTCAGAAAATTGGGGAAATGCAGAAAACTTTTCGCGAGCACAACCAGTTACTGGTGTGCGCGCAAATACCTAAACTGCATTATATTCAACACCGTTATATTCTTTCAGACCTGAACAAGTACTGCACGGACCACGACAAAGGCGGCTGTTCTCACTATTGTCAAAATATCACCGACAACCGATACATCTGCGCCTGCTATCCAGGATACATAATATCCAAAATAAACAACAAACAGTGCGAGGATATTAACGAGTGTGCAGAGGGCACGCATCACTGCTCACAGCTGTGCATGAATCTCAAAGGAAATTACTCGTGTTCGTGTCGTCAAGGCTTCAGGCTCTCTGATAACCTGAGTGGAGTATGTCGAGCCGAGGATGACAACGCACTTGTAATATACGCAACTAGATCAGAAATCCGAGGATTCGACGTTCACAAGCGAGAAGAGGTGCCTGTGATTGCGAACGAAAATAGAATACACGCCATTGACTTTGACCCGCGGATGGAATACGTTTACTGGATCGATTCTCACGATAATAGGATTAAACGGTCGTTCATGGTCAACGCAAAGAATGGGGAAGCAAAGATAGGATTCGCCCAAGACCTCAACATTCAGTGTATGTGATTTTCAAATAGTTAACTTTTATTTTTTGATTATTCTGGGCAATTTAGGCTTTCATTTTTTTATGCTATTAAATACATGTGTAACCTTTTCGATTTTAGCATCCAACTATCAACCTACCAGTATCGCGGTAGACTGGGTCAGTGGAAATCTCTACTGGACCGAACTTGCCGACAGTATTGACAGCATAACCGGCAGAGTGGTTGTCGCCAAATCCGATGGAAGATACCGACGCAGCATCGCTATAGTGGAAGAACCAGCTGCAATAGCCGTTGACCCTCAACTGGGAATCGTCGTTTGGTCAGACGTAGGATCCATTCCAAGAATCGAGAGTGCTTGGATGGATGGCAGCAAGAGAAGAATCTTGGTCGGGGAAAAACTTGGCAGACCTTCTGGGCTTGCCATTGATTACTCGATGGATCACACTCTGTACTGGGCAGACAGCAAACTGAATCTGATTGAGTCGATCCGATTGGACGGAACCAATAGGAAAGTCGTTCTCCATGGAGACACTCTGAAGCACCCGATGTCTCTTGACGTCTTTGAGAATGTTTTGTACTGGACGTCGAGGTCCACCGGCGAGTTGATTCGACAAGATAAATTCGGGAGAGGAGTTCCTCAGACGTTGAAATCAGGCATGGGGACGAGTGGGGGCGTGAAAATTTACCATCAGATGAGGTACAATACCTCGCTGATCGATCCCTGTCGATCGAGTGAATGCACTCATCTCTGTGTCGCGGTCCACGGAGGATACAGGTGTTTGTGTCCAGAGAGCTCTCGGACGAGACAGTCGCACGCAAGCCAAATGCGCTGCGATGCTACGGAGGAAAGGCCGAAACCTGCACCGAGAATTTGCCCGTGTCAGAACGGAGGTTTTTGCACGCAAAATCTTGACAACGAACTTACCTGCGAGTGTCAAGATTATTATGAGGGTGAGCACTGTGAGATTCTTCCGGCAGCGACTCGATCTGGAAGTTCCACGGCTGCAATTGTCATCCCAATCGTTGTCTCCATCCTGGTGCTGCTTGGTGCAGCTGCCGTTATTTTGGTTCTCAAGAAACGGCCCTTGTGAGTTTTTAGAGTGACTTTTTACCCAACAAATGTTGAGTGAGTGTTTTTCTTGTTTTCTTGCTGATGAAAATTGACTATTTTTTTCCCCTCCAGTGGCAAACCAGGTGGTCTTGGCAGTCTAACCGGTGCTCAAAGTGTCTCCTTCAGGCAGGGCAGCAATGTCGAGTTTGGCGGATCTTCGACTGATCGAATGGTAAGTTGATCAACATCTGTCTAGTTTTTTTCTGTTATCCATTAGAGGAAGGTAGTGCCGCACCTATAGATTTATTACTAAAAGAAACGAAAATGAGATTGACACTATTGACTTTGCAGGAACCTCTCGATGTGGAGTATAATCTCAATGAAGTGAGCACGAAAAATAGAGACTTTAGTAATCCAATGTACGACGCAGTGAACCTGGAGTCAGGCAACACCAATGGAACCAGTGGCAGTGGAATTTACGAAGTTCCTGCGGAAATGAAACCCTCCAGCATACAACACAAAGAACCACCTCAACTTCACTTTAAGAGGCGAGAACTGGATCCAACACCCATCGACTCGGGCAAAGACACCCAGCAGCTGGTCGAAGAAGACAAATCCGAGTGCTAGGTTATCACCAAAGTGCATCTTCATCTATTGTGCGGTTTCATCTTGAATGTGTCGCGAGTACTAAATCTCAATACTCGAACTCTAGTAGTCAAGTTGCTCGATTCCGACAAGCAAATGTGATTGTATTCGCTTTTAATTGAATTTTAGCGCGGGCAGTGAACGTTTAGGTAAGTTTTCATACAAAAGATTTTAAATAATTCTGTTTCTCTCGATTTTACACACGGCAAAGAGTTTTATCAATGACCGACCGAACGAGCGGCAAGAGAATCTATATTTTCCAAATAGCGGCATATTGCCGACTTTGCTCGGCCACGATTTGTCACGATCTGTCAGACCCTCAAACATTAATTTCTAGAGCTCGGACAACTTGAATTATACTCTGCTAAACACTCTCTTTACCATAAGAATTGACGTTTTGAGATATTCAATTCATCAAAGTGAATCACTCTGATTAAAGAAATTGACAATGATAAATATAATGTCAGGTTTTTCTGAAGACTATTGTAGAGATAAGAGTACCGAGCCGTTATAAGGGGGGGGGGGGGGGCAAAAAAAAGAAAAAGGGCGGAAATCAAACTGCAATGGGCAGACGATCGGGTCATTTTTTTAGGGGATTTTTTTTAG